>UXGD01003749.1:0-19311 GCA_900474315.1 Torymus auratus
AGCCGCCGCCCCCCCCCCCCTGCCGTAATGCCCATCGTCCCTCATCAGACCTCCCACAGACCTCCTTCAAAATAACGTAAAATTGTGATGTTTTTCACGTTATTTCGAGCATGTCGAAACGCTCCCTTGCCCCCCTCGACCCCTCGCCCCAACGCCACCCTCACTGACCCCCACAAAGTAACGTAAAATTGTGATTTTTTTTAGTTTATTTCAGAAATTCAGTTCCATTCAGAAGAAAAAAAAAAAAAAAAATTATACTCACCCGGTTGAAATTGACCGCGTATATCCGGAGATAAAGTGATATACACACACACACACACACATCCATACAGAGATTTTCTAAAATCTTGTGATACAAACTTGTAACACATTTAATCATGTTTCTAGAGCAACACAAAATTCTGTGAGGAATTAAAGTGACCAGAACCGGGCAACACTTTTTGGAAATTGCGGAAAATCAACGTTTTTTATTTTTTCAAGCATCTTCTAATTCTTAGAATAATTGAAAAAAGCAAAAAGAAAGAATTAAAGAGTCTTCAGTTAAAATTTTAAACTAATTAGAGTAAAAGTATTTATTTAATGATAAATATAAACGATTGATTATTATTTTAATACTTCTGATATGTATTCCTTCATAATTATTTGTAGATAATCCCACAAATGACAGGACAGTTATTTTGAGAACTTATCCTAAAAATTGACTTTTATAGAGAGGCCATTGTGTCCTTTCATTTGTAAAATATAGCTCTGTAACATAAAAGTCAAAAGTACAGTAAATTTTCTGGTATATGTTGTAATATGTGACTTAGAATAATGTGATAATCGAATTGGCAGTGCAAAAAATATAATTATTGCGAGCTTTTTTAAGTACTATAATCATCGTAAATTCTATTTTTCGGTATTATAAGCATTCTTTGCATATGACTAAATTACTGATCAGTAAGAGTGTGTAAAAATTTATTTTTTGAGTTTGTTTTTATTTGAATTTATTTCTATCTAATATAAATATACTTTTAATTATTATATGAAATACAATTAAAACTGAAATAAATCTGTTTTATTCGAGATTATCTTGTCAAAGCTACTGCATCTTTCAATATTTCATCAGTATTTTGCATACAATTTAAAATGTATAAATTCATTTTGAATAAGTAGACTACAGAAATGAGTATCAATTTAGTAAAACATAAGGTAAATGTAGTAAAATGCAATTTATTTAATTAGAATTGTAATCAATTAAAGTAAGTATGGTATATCACTTTTTGAATTTGATTTTTCAAATCCATGGTAAGAAAAAAAGACATTGGAAAAATGCTATTGTTCCATAACAAATATGGCCATTTTTAACACTACAGAAGGTACAGAATAAAATTAACGTAGAATCCAGTCAAAAGATGGATCACATTGTTCTATTTTCAAAGTTTATTCAATCAAAATTTTAGTGGAAAAAACTGTGTAAGTATTCTCAATATACTTGTAAATTCTGTATCGGCCATTCAACTCCCTCAACAAATCTGAATTAGAAACATAAAGTCATTACCTTCATTAAATAAGTAGAAAAAGGAATTTTGTATGAATCTCGTTGATTTTCCAATCATCTTGAATTCACATGATAATGACGGTAAAATTTATTTATATTCCTTGAAAGCATAAGAATTTATTCACCTTTAGGTGAGGTCCGAACTTATTTTGCTCCTTCTTCGATGTTAAAAAACATGATTAGTCATGAAAGCCGTTATTTTATTCGATGTTTTTTTACAGAGACGCTATTTTGGAATTTTATAGTGAACATATTCACAAAAAGTAGAATACCATGTTCCAGTTAAATTAATTATGATTATGTAAGCTTTTTGACACTCGAATTCGATACGAATATTTCAGACTTACAAGCGAGTTATATAGAATACCTGCTTCCATTATTCGACCTAATTTACCAGTAGGAAACTAATAATTTGCTATATGATTTAGTTACTACTAGAATTCACGACTAGTAAAAATTCCAAATTCTTGTAACGACATATTTATAGTATAGTTAATAAAGTTATCGTTTCGAGAATCTTTGCAGGTGCGGTTAATGTATGCGTATAAAAGTTTTCAAGACGGTGTACTATTACTTTACCAAAACGAACTGAATTAGCATTCAATGTTAACTGTAGTTATAATACTTAAATTGAAACCAATTATTATAGTATTCGGCTGATGCAGTATATAGGTCGCATAATGAAGGTCGGAACTTGGAACTTGCATGAAACAAGTTTATGAATGAAAAAGGATGGTAGTAGAATAAAATAAAAAACTCTGATCATTTCAAATGACCGTTCTCCTTTTAATTTTATTTAATAATAAATCGTCTACAATTCGTCCTAAGTTAGTACGTCTTGGAGTTCTCGGAGTAGCGAGAAAGCATAGTCGATAATAACGGGGCAACGATTTTCCTTCATCTCTATCCCGGGGGAAAGTATATGACAGACGAAACGCAAAGGTACAGAATAAGAAACAAAAATGCTGATGGGAGATTACATTATCATAAATAAAAGTGAAAGTGAGCTCGCGCTATACAAATGTGACAGAGTGTGATCGTTTACAATGATGAGTATAACGTGAAAAAATAAAAACAATACAAAAGACGTGTATATTTCAGCGAGGAAAAATGAGATTCAAAGTCTTCCATTACAAGGATGCGCAAAATTGCACTTACACTGTATGCATGATGCGTGAATGTACGTGGCTGTGTGTAGGTTGCGTGTCAGGCAAAATGTATACATGACGTAGACAATTAAAATACGACGTGTTATAATTGATACGCTACGATGAAAAGTAACTTAAAATTAAAAATTGTACTTAGTGGGCAACACAGGCTAATTGCGTTCACAACAATATCCCCGCGATCTCGGAGTTTCTTGTGTCCTTTATATTATACAGAATCACCCCCACGCTGGGGTGCTTGCGAAAATCCTATAGAAATGTTTGTAGCGCACGATGTACAACGTCGCTCCGTATTCATCTTTCGTATTTCCATTGAAAGCGTTTGTTCCGTGTTTTTCTTTCTGGCTGCGGTGCCGCGATTCACCGACGGCGCGATTTTACCATTGGTCGCTTATCGATATTTTTTTTATTTTTTCGTCGTCGTCGTCATGGAGGCGCGATTCGTTCAACCTCTTGCACGCAGTCTCTCGTTTCTACGGAAGGCTTCGTCACAACTGTATAAGTTATTATATTTTTTTGTTTCGTTTTCTCGCTTTTTTCTATTCCCCCCAAGTTCTCCGCGCTGGCGATGTAAACACACGAGTAAAAATTTTCCCGGTTTTTATCAAAGGTTTCTGCTATTTATCACACACGTAGATTTAAACACCATTAAAAAAGCGCACGCGCGTGTGTTCATTAGGCGAAAGTGTGAGTGTGTGTGTGTGGCTGTGTGTGTCTGTGTTATGTATGTATGTGCGAGCGTGTATATATACGTATAGTGGCGGCCGACCTCTGAAACTGCTATATACACACAGCGTTATGTATTCGGGCACGTCGACGCGCCGCGGCACCTGCGACATGACCAGTCATCGTCATGAATGTTATCGCGCGCATGATCTCACGCGTATTTATATGTATAAAAGTAGGATACTTATGTGTATGCACTTTTGCATGTGCGTGTATATGCGAGCAAACGGAAAACGTTGGGAGAAAAGAATTTAATCGATTGTGTAGGAAATTCAGTGATGTGTAGAAAGTTCATTTCAGGTTCGTAAAATATTCGTATATCGTATCGTAATTAGAAGAATTTAGCACAATACGTTTGTTTAAATTCGTCTTTTTTTTAATATAAGTTTTTCTTCATTGCAAAAGTTGCATCAATCTCTTTAAAAGTTTTACGTTTTTAAAAGTAGCTTTAATTTTCAACAGTAAAGGCGTTACATTGCAAAGTGGGCAATGTTTTTCATATTATAAACAATAACATTATTGATTATTAAATAGTTTTTCTTATTTAGCTTAAATATTGGAAAGATTATAACAGCTTTAATTCATGTGCAATTAACGCCACAATAGAGCTTTTTATTTTTATAACTTACGTAAACTTTACCTCGATAGTTCAAAACATACTATCCGTTGTTTATCAAGTTTGTAAAATAAAATAATTTCGTATTTTAGTTGATAATATATGTGAATACGTTTACTTATATGGAACAAAACAGCATGCATTATAATTCGAAATTTCAACTATTACAAGGAAATATAGAAACTAATAAAAAGTATTTATTTGTTTCAATAGAGTTATCAATTTGAACACTTTCTGTGAAACACTTTATAGAAACATCGACTGCTAATTTCTTACACAACCGATCATTCGTTAAAATTATTTTCTGTATATAATTATTCTCGAAATGGAATGTGCAAATCTGATGTGAAAATTTACTACAAAAGTGTGTGTTGTGTTAAAGGCCCGTGGCGCTGAAAAAAAAAGAAAACGAAAAAACAATACGGATGGAACAAGTGTGCGTCGTTATCGAGGATCTTTATGACGTATTCACGATTCAACCATATAGTCGTTTATTCCTTTATATACGCGTTAATTTTTTTTATTTCTTAATGCATTTGCTTCTTTACGTGCTGTCGGTGTAAGTATGTATAATTACGGTTAATACGGTGACCGATAAGTTTTCATCTTTCTTATATAGTTTTTTATATATATTTTTCGTGTATTTTTTTCCCTTTAAATTTTTTCTGTAACGAAACACGTGCGTCGTCTTTGAGATCGTTGTATCTAACTATGATATATCTACATCCTTACTGGAGGTACGCTTATCGCTTATCTATTAAAAGGTGCGAGGAAAGCGCTCACATCGTTCGGATTCGCTAGGCGAAAGGGGTGTCGGATCAAATAACAATTATCTCGCCGTTAAGGAGAAAAGACGGTGCAAAGCGACTTTGTTCATCCTCTTGTCACTCTCGCGCTTTCCTCAGCGGGTTTCCTCTCACTCCTTCGACGCAAAATTCTTTCTCTCTCTCATTCTTACGGTGCTGTAGCCATAATTTTTTGCATTCGATTTATTAGGAAACGAGGACTGAAGGGAGGCAAGCGAAATATACACAATAAAATAAAATTGAAAAATATTTAACTTTGAAACATGTCAATTATATGTTTACATCTGGAGTCAGGCCACGCTTCGGTCCACGTTCCAGGATTATTATTTTCGAAATTATATTCGTTACGCTAATCGGAACAAACGACAATCACTTTCACACTTTTATGTAATCAATACGTAATATGATACAACAGCGACGGTAGACGCAGCGTTGACGTAGCCATATCATTTGTCGCTCTTTATTTTTATTAAAAACACAAGATCAGTTTATTTTTATATTTCACGTGTCCTTATCTTCAATGTCGATTAATAATACTACACTCTACATCGTTATGATTTACAATTATCAATTAATTATCAAATTATTAATTCAATCATTAGAATTACTTTAGAATATTGGTATTCCTCGTGTCACGCCATTTTTTTAATAATTTCTCTTTATTTACTATAATTGCTCTTCGTCACTCTCTATATCGTTTTTTCACTCACTCAGGCGTCATTTCATTCTCTCGTTCTTTACTAGTTTTTAGTCCGCGTCGCACGTTATAATCTTTATATAATATAATTACAGTCGCCAAATCTTGTATGTGTGTGTATATATATACATATATATCCTTTCCACCGTTTCATCTCTTGCGTCTCAATACACCATCTTTATTTCCTACCGAAGTGTATAGTTGAATCGTGAGTAGAGCCTTCGCTAATTATACTTGTACTAATGATCTATCAAAGGTATTAACTTAAATATATAAATAAGACGTTTGTACTATAAAAAAACAGTAAAAGTATCCCCGAGCGGCTCGAGCATCTCGCGTGTAAGAGCTCCGTAACACTTTCTTTTCTCTCGCCAATCACACTCTCCTCTCCCATCTCATCCCTCGCAAATCGTCTTTGTGTCTCCGAGACCTCGCGCGTATAATTTGTAGTTTAGAGAAATTGACCTCATGCGACTCTTGTTACTTCAAACTTGCACGTGCGGATGATCTTGTCGCGTCTAAACGGTATACGTATTTCTTCGCAGTGTACCGTTTCTCTCGCACTCTCTCTCGCTCTCTCTCTCTCGCTCTCTCTCTCTTTCGCTCACTCTCACGCTCTTCCATCTTAATAATTTGTTTTTTTTTTCGTCGTCATCTCTCATCGCTTAATACTTAAATGTTCTCTTGGTTTTACATTGCTTAAGAAAAATTATTGTGCCGATAATATGGTGGGTCGCTAGCGAAACCCTAAACAGGCAGTGCAGTACGAGTGAGTCCTTAAGCAATCTCGAGGCAAGCGTCGGCCTAATATCACGTTTCGAGTCCATTGCTCATCATTATTAATTTTTTTGTTATTTATTTATATTTACTCGATTGTGGCATAGTCTTGTGAGTGTGTGGGTATGTGTGTGTGTGTGTACGTGTGTGTATGTGTGTGTACGTGTGTGTACGTGTGTGCAAGTGTAAGATGTGTAAATTTTTTCTTAAATCATTTTTACTCATTTATTTAATATAATGCCGCAGCGTGTGCACGGCCGCTCCCCCTTCGTTATAATAATTACTTAGAGTTTAGGGTTAAACGTGGCTACTTGTCGTTCTGTTTAAACGGTAGGTATAGAGCGCGCACGTGGTACAGTATCTTTGGAGTATTGTGTCGGTGGACCGGCAGGGGGCTCAGCAGGCGCTCTCGAGGTGCGCGCTCTGCCGGCGCTTGGCCTGCCGCTGGCGGAACTGCTGGAACTCGGCCTTCATCGCCTGCACGCGCGCCTCGATGTTGTCGCGCGAGTAGCGGCCCGGCGCCGGCTGCGGCGGGCCCGGCTCCGGGCGCAGCTGGTGCGCCGGCGGGCGCTCCTCGCGCGTCGGCGTCGAGGCCGAGGTCGGCGTCGGCGTGCAGGAGACCGGGTCGAACTCGTAGTGGCCGTCCACGCTGCCCGCGTCCAGGTGCGCCGGCTGGGCCGGCTTGAGCGCCGCGTCCTGCAGCTCGAGCCAGCGGCCCACGGAGAGCGGCGGCGGCGGGGGCCGGTACGGCGGCGGCCGCCACTCGGCCACGGTGCTGCCGCTGCGCGAGCTCTGGTTCTGCTGCGAGGTGTTCTTGCTGCCGAAGCCCGAGCTGCTGGAGCGGCTCTCGGGCGAGGTCTCCAGGTCGGGCGAGGCGGCCAGCTCCGGCGCGGAGCGCGCGTGCCTCGCGTGCCGCGGCGGCAGCCTCGCCCGGGGCCTGCCCGCCGGCTGGGGCGGCGAGGAGGTGGCCAGCGGCTGCACGGGCACGAAGCGCTGCGACTCCGCGTGGATGGCCTTGAGCGAGGGCAGCTCCTGGCTGTAGCGCTGGTGCACGTTGCGCAGCTGGATGTAGCTGGGCGGCGTGGGGAAGCCGGACCCGCTGCGCTCGACGGACGAGTTGCCGGGCCGCACGGAGCTGAGGTCGCTCAGGTAGACGGGCAGCGCCCAGGACTGGGGCCCGTGGCTGGGCGAGCTGGCGAGGAAGCCCCCGCAGACGGCGAGCGGCTGCTGCGCGTGCTGGGGGTGCGGCCCGCCGGGGCCCGGCTGCTGGAGCGCGACGGAGAGCCCGCTGCCCTCGCTGCGCAGGCTGAGCTGGCTGGTGCCGACGAGGGGCCGCCGCCAGGAGGACTTGAGGGGGCCGCGCCGCGGAGCCTGCTGCTGTTGGAGCTGGAGGTGCTGCTGGTGGAGCTGCTGGTGGAGCTGCTGCTGGAGCTGCAGTTGGAGCTGCTGCTGGAGGTGCTGGTGGTGCTGGTGGTGCTTGGGCAGGAAGCCGCCGTCGTCGCTGCTGGAGGCGTCGAGGATGCTGTTGTTGGCCGATGACATGACCGAGTCGGCGATGACGAAGCGCCCGTCGGCGGCGCGCGAGATCTTGGCCAGGGGCCGGCTGCGCCGCGCCAGGTCGGGCGTCGTCGGGCTTAGGATCTCGCGCAGCAGACTCAGACCTGGTACTCGGCTTTTTCTAGATCTGCACGGGAAACACACAAAGTCTCGTTAGTTTATCCTGGCTGTGCGCTCAAAAGCTCCAGAGAAAGCTTAGGAAATTGAAACTTTTTTCTGACTTTACATTTCTACGCTTATTTCATTGCTAAACGTAAAAAATTGATATTTTTAAACAAATCTTCTTTAAGGTAATTGCTTAAACCCTCATTTTCTATTTCATTAACTTTCTCATTGGAGCTCATTTTCAACATTTACGTGCAACGTTGCTGTAAAACAATTCATAATGTTAAGAAATAAAAATCAAGTTAATCAATTAAATTAATGTGACAATCATACTCTTATAAACAAACGAACTAAATAATGAAATAAGATGCAGGCTGTCCAAGCAAGGCATGCACATGCACATTCCGGTGCGAAAAGCTCATTAAGTAGTGGGTGTGACAGGGTTTCTTGCCGGGTGAGTGAAGTGGAAGTGAACGTGGATTTTCTTTTCTTTAAATTTTTTTTCCACTCAATATTCATTTCCAATTATTTCCAAAAATTTTCATAACAAATCAAGAATAAATCTTTCATTAATTGACATTCCATTTTTCAAAATATATATATTCATTATTAATAGCAATCGTGATTTTAGGTGTTCCGAATGCTGTCACCTTTTTTCCTCCTTCGTGTCCGGCAGCAAGGAAAGTAGAGGGGAGAGAGAATGTTGTAACACAACGATTACATTCACAAAAAATAATACTGGTAATAGTAATAATAAATATAACGCTAAATAACTTTAGTTCTATGGGCAATAGATTTAGGGAGCAAATAGATATTGAGTATAACGTGTTCAATGCATTATACCGTAAAAAACAATGTTGTTATTTCAAATCAACAAGTTTGAATTCTTATTGTATCTTTCAAACAAATTAAAATAACGTTATTGTATATCATGTTCATTTTAACGAAACCATTGAGAAAACAAAATTGAAATTAATCTACCATCAGAATAAAAAAAAATATGTTCAAGATTTTTAAATTTGTCTGCAAGAATATTGTAAAGGTATAATGGAAAAATTAGAAATGAGTTTTCAGTTTTCACCACCAATATTTCATTTTTCCTCTATATAATTCGTGTAAAACTTATGTGCATTTTCTGAAGATAAATAGCATGCGCAGTGGTATTTGTGAAGTCTTGTGCATTTTTGAATACTAAAAACTCACTTTTATAAAACTATTTAAAAACCACATTTATCTAAATTGGAGTGAAAGAGTGACTATAGTGTACGAAAATTGGTGACACGGTTTGTATTTTGTATATATTGCTAATTTGCAAACAATTATCGTGGCAGAAAATGTTTGCACCTACTTTTGTTTCTTTCTGTGTTTATGTGTTATATGAATCTTCGAGTACTAAGAAACTGAAAACAACCGAAAAATAACGTCAATTCAACATTGGAAAATAAATATTAAGCTTTTAATAATCACAACCAAACGCTAACTATAAATTAAAAAAAATGCTAATAGATTGTACTTTTAACACTTTTGGATCTCAAATCATATAGATAACTAGAAGCTTAAGAAACTCATTGTAATAAGCACGAGCGCATCATTACAAGAACTAATTTAACTTGAATAACGTTTTTGTATTTGTTGGTAGCTTACAGCTAGTAAACAGTATTCGAATAGTATCGTATTAATATATTTTTCTTCTAAAATAAAAAGTGCACTTGATATTAGTAAATATTATGTAGCTATAGTTAGAAAGAAGTCTATAACTTTTTATTTCAATATAAAAATAAGGAGAAATAAATCAGAATGTTTGACAGCATGAAAGATTTTCAAGTATAAAATAAAATATTCGAAGAATTTAGCTTAGTTATAAATTTATTTTCAGTACAAGTTTATACAATACATGCATTAGTCTCATTTTTTGTAAATAAAAAATGTTATTTTGGTTATTTAGACTTCTAAAACACATTTCATTATTTACAGAATGCACGACATGGGGGAAATGACCTTTGGATTTCGTGGCAATGCGTTACTACGGGTATTGAGGGAAGAGTATACTTAACATAATTAAAAGCGCATTATGTAAACGTAAGTCAGTGACAGCAAAGACAATGAAATGAATAAATGAACGTATGAATGAAAGGAGAAAAAAATAGTCAATCTACGGTTTCAACGAGTGTGAATGATGGTGTTTGAATGGATTCTATCTATGTACTCCCTAATTCGTCGAGCTTAGGTAGGGTACTGACTGAATGAACTAGTGAATGGTCCTATAGCTGTTTTGCCTGTATTGCTCATCTCATCTATTTTGTTTCATGACAATCATCCTAAGTAGTAGCAGATAGTAGGTAGGTGGTAGGTGGTGACGATAGAGCAGTAGCAGTTTATTCGTTATTATGTTTTGACTCTTATTATTTTTTTTTTCGTTTACAGTTGCGATAATAAAAGTAGATAAGTCCTAGCAGGTAACACTGTAGAGCGGAGAGGCGGTAGTCTTGCGTTTTCGTATCAATCTTTTTTTCTCGTTATCGTTAATAGCGGTCACAATGGTAGTAAAATTGGTAATCAAGTGGTAGCAGTATATAATATACAGTAACAATATTTTGGTGCTGAGCTTGCTTTGTCACGCTCTCGCAACAAAGACAGCAGCACGTCCATTAGTCCACACGTATGCGCGTGCGTGCGTATATGTATAACATTGCGAGTCGGGCTCATATATTTTCTACAACTCGATCTGGGACTGGTCTTAGCGTTACCAACTCACTCTGCATTCGTCATTTCTCATTTCTTTCTCATTAAATTTTGCTCGCTAGATCTGGCCCGGGCAATCGGGCTCGTTTTAGCGGATGTTGGGCTTACTGTTCCGCCTCTCAATGATAAACACGCTCTCGTAATCCCGGTTTTCGAGATGGAGTGTGTGATGATCACGATCACGATTCGGGGGTACCGGCTGACCGTGAACCGGTACCGACTGACCGTGAACCGGCTCCGGGGTGGCAGTGGTGGCGGGGGTTACTTGCGTAGGAAGTGGTTGATGAAGAGGTTGTGGTGGTTGCGGATTCAACGGGCTGCCACGGGTCAGCGTCGACACTGACTCGCCGCAAGCGTTTAGGTTTGTCGACCTACGAAAAGACAAGAGGACAAAAAGAGACACCGCGAGTGTCGGTCCAAGCCATGATTCTTTCTTTACTTTACGCTTTAGTTTAGCGAAACAACAGTTAATTTAATGCTCTAATCTCTCTTTTGCCTGTAGAGAGCAGAGTCGAAACTGTAATTGGTAAACGTCATTACGATTTTCGAACAAATATTTTCTGACAAACAACAAATTTTATTATTCCAATGCTCCTATTTTTAACCTTTTTTTAAGACTCTGGTGTTTTAAAAAATATTAGGAAAATAAAATCTTTGATAAGTACTCAATAAAATAGTTTTTTTATAATATTAATTTTCTTTAAGAATCCATTTTCCTCATTTAATAAAAGTTTATTACGTCTCAGATAAGAAAATTTGTCATTAATTTTATGAAAAATTTTCAATTATTTTAACGTAATATTGAAAATAATGAGATAGTTAAATGTAGAGTTGAGTTTCGACCCTACCTCTCTTATGATTTCTCAAGAGACCTGTAGCTATATTAACCTATCCTGATAAATTCCTCAAAGTTATACATTTTATTATTCAAAATATGTTGGCTGGTTTGTCTGAATTAGAAATAATCTCAATGAGAGAGTCGTTTCAATGATTTAAATAATGTTATTGGTAATTTTAAAAAGTTTTAATTTAAACAGAAATGATTTTAAGAGATATTTTATATAATAAAAACATCAATTTATTTATCCAATAATTGAAACGTTAATTAATATGTTTATTTATGTGCCAAGAATGGATTATATTTTTTAACGTAAATATAAAAAAAGTAAATATTTAAGTATTACCAGCTTATTATTTTCAAATGACTATTTCCAAATTTTAATTACTTTTCATTAAAATTTATTGATATTTGTTATAACATCATTAAAGTCAAATACACGACTGCTTCTTACAGAACATTAATTATTCCGACTAATCAACCAAAATATAGTTTTTTTACTGAACCGTACAGCCCGTTCTGGATATTTTACATGCGAATAAAAAAGATGTGAAGAATAATGCAAATTGCGCGTGACGATTGAAGACGAGTTCTCTCTTTGTTATCTCCAAGGATGATCGCGACTGCTCGACATTAAAATGCCACGTGCTTGCCGCGAGGACGAAGGAGAGTGAAAGTAAAGAATGAGAGGATGTGCAAGGGAATCCTTCGGCCTCGGGTGCACGACAAAAGTACTTCGACGCCAAAAAAAACTTCTTAAGATCCAGATATACAAAACCAAAATGAAAAACCATTATGGGAGGATGATAATAGAAACCATAAACGAAAGCATGTATATATAGATATAAAATAATAGGGACGAATGTAATATGTGACAAACAAAAATATTTCGATCAAGGAACCAAAAGTGTAAAACATTATCCTGGTTCTTAAGAAGATGAAACAAAAAAAAATAACAAAAGACTTTTTCCGGTCTGTAAGGAAAGTCACGGCATTAAATTATGAAACATAAAAAAAGAAAAAAAAATCGTAATCCAGAATAGGCATCGCTGCAGTCGTATTGTGGACTTTTGGATGCCGTTTGAAAATTATAATTACTTCATTTACGCATTGTGCTCTTTAGTGAATTCCTCGATGATGCAATTTTCCTGACGGATTGGAGTTGTGCCGTCTCAATCCGTTTTGTGAACTATGATTATACGGGTGGAGTTTGACAGTCAAGTCGTCTGTCAGTAAAATGTTATGTTTCAAGAATATTCATTCTGAATTTTACTATTAGAAAACAAATTTAAGACAACTGACTTCTGGAAATATGTCCAAGAAAGGCAATAAATGAGTTATGATTCTTTATTGATCGGAATACCTTTAATCAAATAATGTCTTCTTACTTTATAATTATTAATTCACATTTCAGTATACAATTACTTCGTAAACAGTATTAATACATGATTCGTTAGTAAATTCATTGCACAGAGGACACATTGTACGATATTGAATTCACAATTTTAATTACAAAATAGGATTATAACTATAATTAGTAAACAAGACATGACAAACGAAACAATTAACTTTTTCGTCATCTACAATTGTTAAATCTTGAATTTGTTTTAATAGTACGTATCTTTACATTTCTGTTTAACTTATGCGAAAATGTTCGTCTTCGTCCAAAATACCTCTGCTTTTTCAGTTAATCTTATCCTTTTCTAAGAATAGTATGAAGTCTATTCTAATTTGGGTAATTAGATAAGAAGATTAAAGAAAAATGCTCTAAATACATTTCGAATAACTTTATTTGAAACGAGCGATAGCTAGTAATATTAATCGCTGATTACTTTAATAACAATTGCTCTAAAAGATTACTTTCTTTTATCTTCTTGAATCTAATAATTAGACTTATTATAGTTTAGTTCTATGAGACGCTCGTGATAGATAAAAATGAATGCTGTGGTGCTTTTATCCTATCTGTTAGGTCTTTATCCCTACACCTTTAACTATACCCTATTATACTTAATTCTAAGAACGTAATTGCATTTCATAAAATATTAAAAAATATATTGATTGAAGTAAAACTTAAATTGAACACGAAGTAAAAATTGCATGTCAATAATGGATGGGAATGAATAAAAAATTATTTTTCTAAATGCATTACTGCAAATAGACACACAATATTTGCTGAATGCAAGTACGATCTTATCAGACTAATATTATATCATCAACGTTCTTACAATATCCTCCGGGATGGAGAACGTAGTTCTTAATTCTAAAGTATTTTTTTGTTCGTATAGAGCTTTAGGTGACAAGTTGAGAAACTCACTTTTTCAAAGGCACTGTTCCCTGGGGTCCCTGCCCTGCGCCATTACGGGCGTCTGTTACCCGGCAGGCCACCAAGTTATACGCTGAAAGCAGTTCTATAATATTAAAAAAATTAGGTTAAAATATGAACCAACATGTCCAGGATGATGGCTTCCTGGTCGTCACTTTTGGTTCGTGCACATTGCTTTTCCTTTAGACAAAAGTAAGTATAACGAGAGAAAAAAGAAAAGCAACGTTTCTGAAGGAAGTAAGCTGGGACCAACAGATTAATAAGGTTAGTAAATCGTAGCTAGTGAGACTCGCTACAGCTCGTACCTTTCTCCTGTTTTCGCTGCTTTCTCTTATTGCAGATCTTGACCGCGCAGATGCTGAGGATAATCGCGACGATGAAAAAGAGGATTCCGCCGACTACGCCGGCAGTTATGGCCTTGTGCTTGACACGCGCCGGCACCGAATACTTTATCTGGTCACTCGCGCCGGCACTGTCTGTCGAATTGGCGTACACTACGAAATAATACGTCCTGCCGCCGACCAGATTTTTCACTGAAAAAACCCAGTTCATAACATCATTATTATGATTGTAAGCCAAAATTGCTTTCTAATCTCTTTTAATAATCTATTGAAGTTATTGATTGCATGAGCATGTTATGAATGGTTATATAGAAGAATAATGCATAATTACTCGGTAAAAAATAACAATATTTTTTGTAGTATAAAACTTACTCAGATAACTAGTATCCTCTGGTCGAATTTGGCCCTTGTTGAGAGTTTTCCAAGGTCCATCCGTTTTGAAATTAATGGTGTAAAACTTTACAAGATGGCTCCTCTCTAGCGGAGGCATCCAACTAATAAGGAATCCATTACTTAGCTCTGCTACGGACACGTTTCTTGGTGGTCCTGGTCTTGGTCCTACAATGAAACAAGTTAGTCTTTGATGTTCTCCTTGTTGAGTCGATGAATAAGAGATACCTACGGTCATCAGGGGTAACTTTCTCCTTTAAGGGTAACTCTAGCCCACCTGCAAAAACATAGTTCTTCATGTTATATTTGCTTAACGAAAAAGAAAAATCGAATAATTACAGAATAATCATTGCATTTATTATTTCATTAAGCAATTATAACGTAAACAAGCACATTTTCACGTTGGGGCTAATATTACTCTGGAGGATGAAAGGTACGTTAGATGATATTACTTATGATATTTATGTACAAAAAATGAATGATACTACTGTTACTTTACGACAGATTTACAAACATAAAATTAGGAAACAACTAGGTTGTAAACTTTAAAATGTTAAATTTTCAGTAATTTAAATCATGTTTGATTAATAAAACTTGACAGTCAAAGTTTATAAAGATTTTATCATTTAATTTTTTCTTTAAATCTTTTTTTTTATTTTTATGGCACAAACAAAAATTTATTCAACTAAACTTTACAATTTAATTACACATTAAACAAACTATTAAGTTTTCACAATAAATAGCAAATCAAAATTCATCTCACAATTACAAGTAGTATTTTGACTTTTATGAAAGGATATTCTGTTTGAATGAGTAAAAATGGAGAGTGCAATTGAATGAAAATGGGAGGAAAATGGGACATACGCGGGCACTGTAAACGCCATGCCAATACGAAGAGCTGAGAGCTACTATAATAAAAGAGGCAAACAAAAAATATACGCAGTTGCTTTATGCAAACATAAAAGTGCTGCGGAATTATCGATACCATGCATTGTCGTAAAACAAGAGATCTACGCTGAAAATATTTGCAGAATGTTGCAGCAAAAATGTAGCAGTATATGCATATATTAATTAAAACGCTATCGCACTCAAGGTAATGACATTTTTTTTTCAATAAGATGTCTGTGAAAATTCGATCGAAACATACCCACCAACATGACCATCAAAAAGTGTACGATATCTTACTAGGGTTCAAATAATTCTATTATTGCAAATAATACTAATTTCTGATTAAGAAACATCCTATTTAATAATATCTTACTTCGATTTTTATTGATATTCGCTAGCGAGATGGAAAATTAATTCCTCCAACCCATTTAACTTATTTATCATGATTACATTTTAAATATTTCGACAAATAAAATAATGATTTCTTTTTTAATTTTATGATAACTTTATTCATATTTAATATGAAATATTTCTCGTCATTTTATTGAAACTAAAGTACATTATAATTTACAATTTCAACGTCAAATGAAATACAAATTATCATTCCATAATAGGAGCAGGCAGAATCGACAAGCCCGGTAGCTTTTTTGATTAACATTTTAACCGTCCGAAAATGAACCGATTCTAGTCGCAGCGAAAGAGAGAGAGAGAGAGAGAGAGAGAGAGAGAGAGAGAGAGAGAGAGGGAGAGAGAGAGAGAAAGAGACAAAGAGCAATCCCAAGTCCCGCCTCGCTCGATAAATTCGTTAATTAAAGCGAAAAATTGACATATTCAGCAAAATAGCGGGAAATTCGATTGCGGCGCAATTGATTTTTTCCCCACCCATCGCCGCGGGAAATTCGTCGATGATGGCGCTGCTGCAGCCGACACGTTCAAAAAGCGCTGATATGACTGTCGCGCGGCCGCGCCGTGTTTCGGCCGAGCGATTTTAACAAACGTTGTTTGCCACTAATGAACTCGACTTTTGTCGCCGGCGAAAGGCAGCCTCTGCGTGAATCCCTGCGCGTGAATTCAAATTTGAATTTCGGGAAAGGAATAACAGGATAGATATTGCAAAGTTATAGGAAAGGTGGTAAATACTAGGAAAGAGTATTGATAAAATTTTGGTGCCGAGTAAACTGATTTTCCCTCGCTGGTATCCAAATTAGAACGGGGATTGTTTTCGTCATTTTGGCTCGTTTAAAATGTATGAGAATCTCTCGCCCTCTTTCGCTCTCTATCCCCTTCGCGTTTCTATCTTTTTTCCCATCCACGGAATTCAGCCCTTTCTCCAATTATCTACAACCCCCTTGGTTAAGTAGATTAAGTTCATGGCTCGCAGTTTCCCATTTCTCCCGTCCACTCCTCTCCAAACCCCAATAGCGTTTTCGTTCGTCTTTTTTTCTCGATTATTCCCGCCTTTTCTGCGGCTCAACTTTTTGCTCTGCTATTTGCATTTCCAGCGCGCGGCGGCTACGATCTTTCGGCTTTGTACGTATGGCTTCTGTAATGGTTCTCGCAATAAAAGGTATAATACCTCCAATGCCGTAAAAGAAAAATTTAGATGGGCGGGAGCGGGATAAAGGATATCGGAAGTGCTTCGTAGGAACGATGACTATATACCGTAGCTTCTATTAGATTATCGATTTTATGTTTTCTAACTATTAAATCGATTATTTCTGTTATATTATAAATTCGTATTAGTGTAAATTTGAAATCGAGCTTTTAATTTTGTTCAAACACGTCAATCAAGTTTTATTATGAAGTAATAAAAATTTTAAAGTTTTAAAAAGTTCATTGATCAATACGACATTGTGGTTAAAAATTCAAGCGTTTCCTGGCCCGCATTGATATTTTCGCGGTAAAGGAAGCGATAGAACGAGTTGAGCGAAACGACGGAAAATTGTCAAAACCAGCGCGACAAAGAAAAGTAGGATAAACAGAGGCGGCTAAAAAGATAGAGGGAACGTCATTGTGCACAAATGTCGCGCAATGAACCGTCGAATTCGGAAAGAGGAAATAAAGGCGGAAGTGGAGCGAGTAGTTCGATGGGTTTGCCGATACGATGCGCTCACAACGCGGCGCATAAAAGAAACCTCGACTCTGAAGGCCGGGGCGAGGCGTTTTTCGAACTTTGGAACTTCAACCCGACGGAGACACTTTTAAAAGTGCGGCTGTTTGCCGCTCCAGACATTTTTGCAAACTAAATTCGCGTACGCACGCATGCCTGCATGGAGCATAAGAAACGTAACATGTTTTGCGTTTTATGCCGACCGCTATATAAAGTGTATTTTAATGTTGAGCTTTTTTCGCGGTGAGTTCTGATAGCGCGGCATTTCGCGGTGGTATATCATTCGCCAAGTTTTTCTTCAATGCGAGTTTAATAACTATATGTTGTTCGTTGGACCGAATTTAGGGTTTCAATCTTTGTAAGTACACACAGAGTTCATGCGGTGATACGTTAGAGGATTTTGATCTTTATTTTACAGTGGGTTAAAAAAATGTCCTTAGATAAAATGAATGAGATGGCTATTTCTTAATGGAAAAGCTTGATAAGCATAAGCAAAAACTTTAACTTTTAATTAGCTACTAATTTTGCAATGCATCAGACTTACCACCACTTTGGTCTGATGCTGATGCTGCTGGTTGATTTCCCGAACTAGACGACGGTGTTGGCGCACTTTGCAATGCCACATCTGCATGGGTGATTAAATAAATGAGTATTTCATAACACTAATATAAAAGGTAGTAGACAAATAATGATTCATGTTTTGAAGTTTTTAAGAAAGATTGGAAAATTTAAATCTTTGAATCATATAAGTATCATACTGTAAAAAAATGAATAGTCATTTTCATACCCAACGTCTTGACGAGGATCGTCTTGCTAAACATTCCGTCTCCGAGGGCATTCTTTCCAACTACTTGAAACTCGTAAGTCGTTCCGGCCTTTAACCTGCTTATCACCACCGTTGTACTTCCAGAAGGCGTTACCGGAATTGTCAGCCACTCCTGGGCTCCTTTCTCACGATACCTAGAATTTTAGATACAATCATTTACAGACCGATTTTCTAGCTACTTTTATTTCTACGGTTACAGCTTCATCATTACATTTTGCTAAAATTTAGTTTTAAGATTCAAGCGTAATCTAAGTACATACCTATTTCAACAAAATAACAATTTGAATATTTATATATTTTCTGCAAATATACTTTCACTAATTTTACAATATTTCTGTGATAAATCCAATTTATTAAACTATATGGGTAACATATAATAAGACTGTAAAACTCAAGTTCTTAAAGATGGGATAAAAAGATTTTCAATCCATTTTTTACTAAAACTAAAATTATTATTTTAAATTGTAGATAAAATAAAATACTTTAAGTTTAAAAATTCAGACGAAATTATTTCCAATCATAATGTGCGGTATAAATGATTCAAAAACATGAACAATGTGTTTATTCAGTCTATCACCTATTTATACAATTTTTTAATACTTTGCACTACAAAATAAAAATTTTTGTTAATATTTAATTTGAAAAGAAAATTGATTTTTAAAATAGAATAGAGTATAACAATTCCTTCAAATTCATAAGTACTTGATTGCATATGATACATTATCAAATGAAAGGTTAATGACGGTGACTCTACGTTAATTCGCGAATTTCGTTTTAATAGAAGACTTACAAGGAAAAAAATAAAATAAAAATCTTACTTTTTTGCACAAGTTAAATCAACTGATAAAGAAAAAGTAGAAACT
>UXGD01003750.1:0-19309 GCA_900474315.1 Torymus auratus
AAAAAATAGCATTCAGAAGCTTTTCCAAAAGTTTTCAAGTAGATATGTCTTTTTCCCTCGTCAAGCACGAATTTTTTACATTTTCATCGATTTCGGACCACTGTGCGGCGCTTACCGCTGATTTCTCACCTGAGATTTTTCAGTAGGGATATGTTATATATGTAATATATTATGTTAATCCTAGGGCAGTCTTGCCTGTTGATCTAAATAAATAAATAAATAAATTTAAAAATTAATTCTTTTAAATCTTCATAAATGAATTTAATTATAATTATATCATAAAATGTTGAAAAAATTATAAATTTTGTTATTAAAAATTAATTAAAGGTCAGCGAATTAAGTTTGAGGAAGCTATGGGGCGATGAATTGGCAGCGGTTTTTCTTTAACGTTATACTTGTTCCAAAGTTTTCATTGGACACAATGTATCCAATAATGGATTTTTAAGGATAACATTACGGTAGTGTTTTCAATCATAATTACCCTTTTCGCGGACAATCTATTTACTGGAAAGCATATGTATCGAATTTCCCGTAAGAGGCACATAAAATCGACGTAAAAGATTATCACATAATAAATATTTATTAACCGAGCCTCTAAAAACCATAACTTTAAGCGAAAATTCTATCAAAACAGGCACAGTATAAAATAATCGTATAGTCATACGTATTCGCGTATAATACACACGATATTCCATCTACCGTTATTGAATTCGCGCCGACTAATGACTCGCGAGTTTTTCGCGAAAATTGCGTTCGCGAATATAAACAAAACGTGACTGGCATCTAAGTATTATGGGTTTAACAGTATACGCGCGCATTTACAAGCAAGGGAGAAAGACGTCGCACGAGAAGAAGCGGAAAGGTCGATACACATCATTCCGCGTTAATGGAAAACGCGAACGACGGCGCTGTTATGTATATACCGGCGCGCGCTTACTTTACATCGCACGCAAGATTGACTTTTTTTCACCTTTTGCGAAATACGATGCGCCTCGTCTTCTAGAGGAGGAGGAGAGCGACGTTTGCAATTTTTGTTCGCCTCGTCGTCGATGAAAATTGGCGGTGTAAAGGGAATAAGTGCCTTTATAGTTTTCTGCACTTTCTATATCGTAGTTTTAGCGCGTCGACTGTCTAATAAATTCTCTTAAAAATGCGGAATGCCGTGTTATTAGCGCGGGCAGGATTGTCATGGCCTGCGCGATCGTAGTACGAGAGCGAAAGTTCGTCGAGGAATAATCGCCAGCGATAGGTCATGTAATGGGAAAACTGAGAAAAAAGGATCGTTTGTAATATAAATGTAATGCGGGATGAGCATTTTAGAAATAGAAAGTTATGAGCTTTAATTTTAATTTTACCATAATATATTATAAGTATGATCCTTCTTAAATTTACATAATGTCGAATCGTTTTTATTGTGCACTTTTATATAATAGAAACATTTTATTTCTCAATTTTCTTTCCAATTTTAAAAAATTAATCATTACCATCAAATGTCAGATAATGATTATAACAATGAAGTGAGCCGATTAATGCATTGAAAATGTGATAAAAAATTTTATGTGCTGGACTATATTATTTATCAAATATCTTTTTATCATTAATAAATAACAAACTAAAATCTCAGACGTATAATTCAACTACTGCAGGAGTATTTGGAGGACTCTATAATTCAGTTTTAATCTAGTGTTAATTTCTAGTAAAAAAAAAACATCAACCAGATGGTAATGCTTGATTGTTTGCACATAATTAATATTTACATATAGGTGAAGATTAACAGAATGGTCGGTGAAAGTAGGCAATTTGAAGAGGTGCGTATAAAAAGAAGAATCGAGAGCATAAAGAGGAGACAATACCGGTACTATCAAGTGGGCGATACTAAATGAACTAAAAATTTTACGTGTCGGAACAATATACATTGGTCTACTTCTGACTAATAGGGTGCAGTATCTCAGATCAACGATCGAAATATAAGATATAATTTAAATTTTTACTATATATACGATTGTCAATCCTTTCTCACCGCGAGAGATGATTTAGTTTTTTTCGAATAATAATTAAATTTAGAAAATGGTAATAAAAAAGAGCAATAATTTCAGTCGTTTCTCCTTTCTTTTTAATTACTCAGCCACCAATAAAGAGTCATTGAGAATCCCTCATAGCGATGAGAATATTTTTTGTTTATATTTAAGTGAAGGCTAATTCACCATAAGTATCTTCCTGCAATCGTTCACGTCTAATGTGCTGAAGTACTATAATGATTACATTAGCGCGTCAATGACATCGTTCGCGTGAATCTAAAGTGATCTGAAGTCAAGGATATACCTTTAGGAACCCGGTCCAAGTGAGAATTAAGTTTAACGAGGTTTCGTTATAGAAGAAGGTCGCCCGCAAGAATGCATATATCACCAACATAAACGAGCATAAATTACACGCTAAATTACGCCCAGAACGTAACCTTTCCTTAATCACCCTCAAACCCATATCCTTCCTTCTTTTATATCAAAACCACTGGTCGATCTCCACAGTCCTGGTATATGTTTACCAAAGCATCGCGCGCATCTTCGCTCTGTACACCCACGTGCGCAGGACAATAGTCAATTTCTCGGCGAAGGCCGCGCGCCAGAGGCGGAGGGTTGTGCTATGTCGTCGCTTCTCCGCGCATATATATCGCGGGGTCATGCTTTCACCTAAGTGTGTAGGAGGAGGAGGCGCCGACCGCGCCGTCGGCGGAATGTCACGCCGTCGATACGATCCGCGCAAATATTCGCTCTCACCTCTTCTCTCTGCGCTTTCCGTATTTTTCGCGTATATATATGTATACGTGCACATCAGGCAGAGGATGAATGCGCGCGTGGCGCGAGAAAGGTATACGGGTATTGGACGGTGTGGGGGATTTCAATTGACAGAGACGTTGTGGTATTGAAAGTGCGGGATTAGCTCTGGCGTATATAGATGGTTGGTATGTGGATCGTTTTGGGAGGATCTTTTTATTTGTGGAGTGGAGTTTAGCTTTTGATGTTTTTATAATGGAAGCTGCCAAAGTCATATTTTAATCCCTGTTGGAAATCTTTCATTTTTCTCCCGTCTGTGAAAAGATTTTACGAACATTTTCTAGACTTGACCGAAATAGCTATAAAATGGCTAAGAAATGTTCGAAAAATGGGTTCACAAATGGAAGAAAAATGAACAATTTCCATTGGGGATTATATAATAAATTATGTGATAAAAATAATGTTGATAGATAGATATAGTATTGAAGGTATCTGCCTCTTAAACGTTGTTTAAGATTTTATTTTTACAGACATTTTTATCTCATATATATATGTGTGTATCAAGCATTATATATTTGAAATTTACCAAATATTTAAATTTAACTATATCTATAGCGAATATTGTTTCACTATATGTGAGCTAAATATAAAACTCACACTGTCACTTTGAAAACTATGAAGTAAAACGTTCCTCTACATAGCCTCAATAAGAACGGACACGACTGACTGACTAACAATGCTCCCCTTGCAATTAATATCGAATCAATAACCCTCGTCCCCGTCAGAATCATTAACCCGCTAGAGATGATATCGACTGGCATCCTCAGAGAAAGCGAAGAGGCGCCACACATAGATACCCGAGCGTACAGAAATCGGCATACAATGCCGATCGCCGGGGGCAGCAGCGACGCCCCATTTCCTCCCGCGCTTACAATATATACATATGGCGCTTCTGCACCGCGAGCTCTTGACCTTCTTCCGCCTACTCCAGTGTACATATAAAGCGACATTGAACTCTCGCGCGCTGCCCGACAATGGAAGATCGATGGCCGATCGGGTTATCGCGCACGCAGGTATATGTACATAGAAGTTCCAACTGTCATTAGACGGATTGACGCTGCCGCGCGAGTGTAATACGCTCAAGAACTGACGATTATTGTTCGACGTTGAAATTTAGGTCCCCCGTGTGCGCGAGTAGGAAGATCCTCACTGTCATGATGATCAGATGAGAAAAGAAGGCGCAGAAGTAGCCGCGCGGCCTTCCTCTATGGACTGTTATTGTCGTGTAGGTGACAGACTCGAAGAAAGTATATTGCGGAGGAGGAAAAAAATTCTGGCATGCAGTCGACACGTGTATGTATAGCGAAAGTAAGCAGCACAAAAGTATTTAACCGTTATAGCGAAAGCCTAGCTGTGTACGTATTCGTAATTCGAAACTACGACCATTACCGTGTATAGCGAAAGAACAAATAAGTGCGATCGAACCCTCGAACTCATCCCATATACGCGGATCAATAAACTGAGGGAACTATCGTTGTGCTTTTCAAGCTAAAAGGTTAACCAGCCGTTGAGAGCGTAATAATAGTGCGCACTATATGAGAAATTCTATACAAAAATCATTAAACGAGAAGGCGAGCGTTCATTTGCTAATATTTTACCAAATGAACAAAATTTTGACTTCTTCAAAACTTACATGAGTTCAAAGATGGGTGTAAAATACACTAGTTTTTGTAAATATATTGAAAACTGGCAAACACCCGCTGACCAGGAGAGTGTAATGAGAATTCTTGGAGTATAATGTATATATTTCTAACACATTAGTTAGCCTATATATAGAATTAATTAATTTAGTAATTTTAACCAACCATTTTTCCGCGTATAAATTAATGTTTTCTTTTGTATTAAAATTTCATTATTGAATAATACACTTCCACGTTACAAGAGAAAATATTGACTATTCGTCGATTTATCAACATAAATTTGTATTTTTAAAGTACAAATACCAAATATATTTCTATGGAGTAGAAAAATTAAAGCTAACACAGATTTAATGGTATACACTTTCATAGCGTGTATAATGAAAAGTCTTACTAGGAGAGGATCAGGGGTCCGGATCATGGATTTGGCTGAAACTTCATGATAGGTTTTTGGATTTAAAAATATGAAGAAAACTGCAATATTAGATCCTAACGCTGAAAAAAACTCAAGTTTTTGGCACTTTCAGCTTTATTTTGAAAAAAGTTTTGAAAAAAAGTTTTGAAAAAAAAAATCTTTTCTAATCTGTGATCCGGACCCCTCCTAGCTAGTAAAATAAGTAAATATTTATTAGTAAAAAAACAGCAATTACATACATTTTTTTCATTTCACCGGTAATATTATTTCAATCAAATAGTTTGATGACATGTGCCTAAAATTAAGTACATCCCATCGATATGGGCATATTTTATTAGAACTAGGATTAACGAGAAAGTAATGATTGATTTCATCAAAATCAAAAGTATCCATATCATCAATATCAAAAATATCAAAAATAGTACCAATCTTAGGCTATAACTGTAAATCAATGTAATCAAAAGCAGATTATTCTTCATTGATACTCACTTGATCCGGTTGGAAAGTAAACGTCGTAGTCTCTAGATTGGTAGTGCTTGTTGACGTGCCTTCTCCATTTGCAAAGGAATATTTGCGTTTGTTTTCTCTATCGGTAGTCACTTGGACTGTTTCAGAGATTTATGTTCTTTTCTCTTGAACAACAGCATTTTACATCGGAAGTACTTGGTCAGCAATGAGTTTTTTTATAAGGAAAGCTTAAAGATCTTTATATCCTAATGTGGTTGCTTGGTTGAAATTAAGAGTTTCCGTAATAGACTCTATAATAGCAGCATTTGTTGTGAAAGATTCTTTGTAACTGGTTCTTTAATAAAGAAAGAGTGTACCTCTTCCCCATCTATTACAATTACTTGTTCTGATTAAAGAATTACCGTTGTTGCCTTTCCAGTAGCAGCAGTTGTTGTGATAGACCCTTCTGTAAGAAGTTCTTCAGCAAGAAAAGATTGGAAATCTTCTCCTCCCATTGTGGCTATTTTGATTGATTCAAGAACTTCCGTGGTTGCCTCTTGAATAGCAGTATTTGCTGTAATAGATTCTTCTGTACCGAGCTCTTCAGTTAAGAAAAATTGGGAAAGATTGTGCCTCTTCTCGTATTATAATTAATACTACATCGTGTTCTAAAGTGAAGCAAGGTTCAGATTTTTCTACTTCAATTGTTATTTTATTTGATACAGAGGATTCAAATGTTATGTCTCCAATATTAATATTTTCTGTGGTCGATTCTAGTCGGGTTTACATATTTATTTAAATAATATAATGTAACTAAAAACTATATTGTGGACTTGACTCGTATGTATATAAGTAATAATTCTTGTTTATTAAGTATGATTATCACGAAAATTACCTCCTTCAAGAATTGCCGAATGTTTTCATTCTTGTACGATTTTTTTATTCTTGGAGCAGATAACAAAGTGGCGAAGCATACCAGCAAACTTATGAACACAAATCTATCTTCAAAAGCTCAGTAGTAGGTCAATATGTCAGAGATTATATAAAAGAAATTCAATACGTTTCATCAGTGTAGATAAAAGGCTGATTAAAACGAAATCGCGTATTTTACTCAAATGTTTGAAAGCATAAAACAAATGAAATAACAAATGAGATAATGAAATATGAAAAATATAATAAAAAGCAAATAAATTTTATAATTTTTTGATTATTTCAATATTTTAAAAAGACTTATTAAACTTGTGATTCAAGTTTTATTATACTGTATAATGGAGTTTTTCAAAATATCTATTAAAAAAGTATACAATGTATAATTTTGTTTTTAATCAAATTTATTGAAACGACAATAAAAATTACATCATTTTTTTTCTTACGACTCTTATCCATTCAATTTCAGAGTTTGTCGACATTTGCCGCCAACAATTACACCGCCAATACATTTTTGAACAGGAGCGATCAAATAGGAATGATAATCTGTTATTGGCGTAAGATCTAATCATTTCAATATTTTTAATTATTTTATGTTTCGCTGCGTACCTTGCTGCAATTTCATTTTTTTTATTCTTACCAGCTGGTAGAAAATTAACCATATTTTATAGCTAATGTGTTAATTAAATAGAAACATTTTTAGCGAAAATCATAATGCAAAAATTATATAATTAATTTAAAAGTTTTACTATTACGTAAAATATATATTTTATGAAGTGTAAATGCCATAATTTATTTCGGATCGGTACGTAATTATGAAATACAAGCAATTTATTCCTTCGTTTTTAGCCATAAAGTTAACAGAAAAATAGCTAGCTTCTGGTTAACATTTCTCCCAGGGTAGTTTTCGACTTTAAAAAAGAAGATCAAGTCAATTACCGATAATTATAATGGCCCGACATTCACCATCGCTGTATTTTTTGCCATCCGGACATCTGTGGACTGCATCCCCTGCAATTCTCGGCGTTTCTTCTAGTGAGGTATCATTGTTAGTGGATTGTGCAGTAGCTGAATTTCGATCATTTTCTTCGTCATGTTTCATCTGATTCTGCTCTAAAATTGTTGATTTCCCTTGATCAGATACAATGGTTTCCTCTGCTGTCTCAGTAATATTGACTGGTGCAGATTTGCACTGAAAATTGGCATTTAATTGCAGAATTGCTAATGCTACTATAACCGTTGAGATGGATGTTTTCATTCTAACGCAATGTTTTCACACTCAAAGCGAATAACGAAATGAAAATGCATACTGACTAATCGGCTAACTTATAGAGCTAAAAACTGGAAGCTCATGCGATCACTATCAGAGATTGCATAAAAGAAGAGTTTCATTTACGTTATTTGCTTAGATAAATGAAATTTTACTTACAAGAAGAGTGCATAACCTTTGAGTCACGGATTTGTACCAAATATTGAAAGATAAAAATTTCCCTTTTTTTTAAGATTTTAAGGTACTATTTTCAATATTTTTTTACGCTATCATTGATTTCTCATAACTTTCTGAAAATTTGATATTTTTAGACGAAACAGTGTTCAAAATAAAGCTTGTTGTGCCTACTTTTATAATTGATTTCGTTTCATTTTCATAATGGAAATACTTAGACAGTTACATACAATAGAAGAGACATCATTTTTTAACAAAATAATGAATTTTGAAGATAACATGGCATATATCTCGAGTAAAAGGGCTTATGAGAATAAATCCTGGAACAGAGGTTGAATATTTTTCACTCTAAAACACGATCTTTCAGTTTGGTACAAATCCGTGACCCAAAGGTTACCTCCTCCTTGTTAAAATCTAATATTTTTTCAGCTGTTTTAAGTTATATCAAAATTTTAATTTAGTAGTATCGTATTATTAGATAATACAAAATAGCATTATTGAATATCCACAACTAAGAGGAATAATCCGCTGACTCATCGATTGCTTCTAAAACTCGTTAACTCGGCGTTTGTTTACTTATTTCGCTATAGTATATATATGAATAATAAAAGGTTTCCTTGCGTGCTGCTTGGTCCAAAGTGGCTAAGGAAGCCGCAATATTAGATTCTATCGTCTATAATATTAGACGCATAAGTCAACTTATGGACATTTTTAGTTTGATCATGAAAATATCTTTCAAAAAAACCTCTTCTTAGGACGGTAACCATTTAATTTTAGAAAATCTTAAATAAAATTTTACAAAAAGCAAACAAAACTAGAGAAAACAAGCTTTTATTGGTTTTTTCTAGACTTGAAAAATATTCATTCCTATTAAAATTATAAGAGTTTAAAGACTTTTCCAAAATAAAGATAAAAATGTCTATAACTTTTTTTGTACGTTCTAAATGGCCCACAGAAGCAACAATAAGCCTGGTTTGGTAAATATCTGGCCCAACAAAATATTTTTATTTATTTTTGCATTCAGTTGTTTCATGATTTCTGTAGGATTGCTCATACCTATGTACGCATTCGGTAAACCACAAAAAATCCACTCGCAGATATACATACGCGCTTGGGGTCAAAGTACAAACTCGTCCGGTCAAACCGCTAATTATTCAGCGACAAAGCATAGCCGCGCCGAGAGAGTTGGCCAGTCGAAGGGTAATGGGAAAGCTCGCGTGTAGGAGGCGAACGAGCGCCTTGCTTGGGAAAGGTGAAACGTATTTATGAGAGCGCCGAGGCTAGAAAGTCGCCGACGCTGCCGCAGTCGCTTCTTCCTCGTGCCCTTGTCGAATGTAGTGTATTATATGGATGCGCGAGATGCGTGTCATCGATAAGGCGCGCAAAGGTTAAAAAATTCGGGACGTACGGCGGCGGGCGTCGAGGTAAAATAGGGGACCAGAAAAGCTGTAGCATGGTGAGAGAAGTTTATGAGTGCGGCTGCAGATCGGATTGGAGAGATGAAAATTACAGTTGCTTTTTTTTCGTAGTTGTAGGCACGCGAATAAAGGTGAGCTTCGATTGAGCGTTTCGTGTACTGTAAAAAGTTTCAGAAATAATTATACTTTAATTTTGAAAAGATAAATGAGATTTAAAAGTTTAGGAGTGAACGTTTTATGATAAAAATGATGATAAATCAAATACTAAATGTCTTACTCGTTGAACTTTTGTTGTTTTTCAAAGAATGATATGACTTTTACTTTTAAGAAAACGAAAGTTATGTTATTACTGTGGAAGATCTCATTTGAAACCCCTGGCTGTTTGAGCAAATGAGAGGTACAGACGCAGAAACAACGACGCTTAAAAATCGAGCGTGCAGTCTGACTTACACACTGACGTTTATTGTAGAACATTAAAGTCGAGCAACTCTACATGAAGAGGTACTCTTAAATAGAGCTAAAACCATTATTTTAACTGTCTAAACGATCATCTTTGCGTATAACTGCATCTTTTAATGTCTTTTCCTGCTTTTGTTGTTACTTCAGAGATTTTTCTCTGATTTAGTTCTTGTAATTTCCTGTAAATCCAGTACAATGTTTGCTATGATGAATATATGTACAACATATAATTTGTTTATTATTTTATTCCTCATTATCATATGCGAAAAATTCATTTTTCGTGTACCGGGAAATACCATTTTCCACTCTGCGAACAGTGCGGGGAATACGATTTTCGATATAGGTACTATTGCAAAAATATGTTATTTAAAAATTGGGAGGGATATCGAATTTTCCACCCTTGTTGCACATTACCTATATGCTCGTTCATTATAGCTTCCTCAAGTTTGCATGGACAGTAAAACATTTACAGAAATAAGTTAATCTAAAAAAAACCAGGATCTAGAAATCTGTAATAACGTCTCCTGAATGGCCAATTGAAAACCATTTTGGTCAAGATTTTTCAACGAATCTAATTCCCATTCTTCATTTTATAACTATAACTCAATGAATTTGGAAAAATATTAGATTAAGAGCTATGGGACGATGAATTTTTTAAATAAAATTCATATCATTTAGAATTTTGTAACAATGCTGTAATAAATATCAAGGAGATATGTATCGTTTGTAAATTAAATCATGAAACAATAATTCTGTTCGTAATTTTACAATCTGATCGATTGCAATTGCTGCGAGAATGTTTATATTGCCCTGCAACTACTTAAAAAATTTCTTATACTGCCCGGAACTCTTACTTTCCACACAAAAATTTCATTTCAGCAAACATTTCCTGTTGTCTACTCCATCGATACATTAATCCATTCAAGCAGTCTACCGACCTATCGATCTACACACTTCCGGTCATCTCAACTCCGGTAGTAGGTAGTAGTTGGTCGTGCATTTCTCCGTGCGCGAGAGGTGAGCGTACCGGCGCGTCTTCCTCCTGGTCATCACCCCGGCAATTACAAGCCTCCGAACGATCAGTTGAATTTCTCCGAGCCGATCGCGATCGATTCGCCTATCTCGTTTTCCCCTCTCGAACGCGCAAGGCCGTCGTCCTCCACCTCTCTCTCTCTCTCTCTTTCCCTCTCTCCGCGTAATTGCATATTTGTTTTTCCCGCCGGCTCGCGACTCCGCGCGACCTCCGACCCCGCGCCGCGCAATTAGGGATGCACGATCGCGATGCATATAATTGTCCTGGGATTGCTTGACTCGGCTGCTGCTGCCGATGTTGTTGTTGTTGTTGTTGCTTCTTCGACGGGAATAATTAAGACGTGATTAAGAGACGAATCGTCCGCCTAAGCGCGCAATCCGAGCCGAGAGCGCAAAGTGATTGGAAGCGATCGTGTAAGTGGGGTGTGTGTATGTATGGGTGGAGGCGTAGGTGTATTCGTGCTCTGTAAAATGAAGAAAGTACTGATTTTACAAAAAAAACAACGTTAGTTTAATTATTTATACAAGTAGTTCATTTCTATTTGTATAGATTATATAACTATTTTTCTTTATAATAATCATAAATCTCCGATTTAATTAATTTACTAAAAGCTTTATTTGTTTATTCTGAATTACGTAGGTCGTTAATATTTTTATATTCTACTGTGTATGCATTATATTTCAAATTAGAAGAAAAAAAAGCCACTTTACACATTGAACATTTTAATAATTCCTATAAAAATGAACAAAAGGTACCTTATTTTGACCTATGATTTTAATTAAATAATGTAGGCTTTTTGAAAAAAAAAACTTGTAAAAAATATTCAAATTTCATAAAATTAATAAATACTATTATATCATAATATGTATAAAATCAAGTAATAAACAGAAAATAAATGGTATCGGAATAAAAAATATGAAAAGTAAATATTATAGGTTGATATAATGAATGAGAATGTATTGTTTTATGTTATGCTGATACGTATTTTTTCAACTGTTTTTATTATTCGTTAATCTTTCTCGCGGCAAAAGGGCATTACAGTGACGAAGCCAGATGCTCAGGCAAAAATTATTATTTATTAATTATTATTATTATCGTTTTTTCACATCTTGCGCACGAATCATCTTCTCTTCGCCTCCGCCATAATATTCTTTTGTCATCACAATGCGTACACGGAAACATATACGCAAAGCGCATAAATATATATACTTCTTTTGTTTCATGTATATTCATATGTATTTTTCTTTTGCTTATGTATATAATATATTTTTTGTATTTCTCAATCTTCCCTTTCGTTTGTATATAGTCGCAATTTTCCATGTTTGCCTCTTCAATTTGTTTATATATATGTATTATATATAATATCATTGTATTGTACATGTACAAGCATAGACGGTGTGTTTTATGATATTTCTTTACTTCATTAAGAACTAAATAACAGTAAAGCTTCACTACATAGATATTTGCTCGCACTCATATAAGTCGAGTCAACCAGTCGCTAACGAATATTAACAGTAAATGTGCAAAGTCGACAATGATCATCATAATTTATGTGGTTTAAACTGGCAAGTTTTCTATTCTTTTCAATTAGCAAATACGGTTTTTTACAAAAAATATAATTTCTGGAATAAATTATAAAATAAAAAAGATTATATTTACTATTAAAAATAAAATTACTTTTCACATTTTCTAAAAATATTCCTATTCAATGAATATACTTTTCAGTAAGTACTCTATATAAAAAGCGTGTAATGACTTGCGATGATAGGAAAGGAATTTATTCGTCAGCTTCCAAGATTTACTACTTAAGTAGTAATTAATACAATGCTGAATATCTTTCATAATCATGAGAATGCTTACTTAAAGACCCGGTGAAAATTTTTTTATAAAAATTTAATAAGATTTCCATTGAAATAAAAACTTTTCATTCCACTTTTATACAGTTTGTGCATTGAACAATATAAAAATGCATATATTAAATAGAGTTTTAAAATTTTAATTAGTTCGTTAATGTAATTTTTACAAAACGCCAATCCATTGGCTGACCATACAAATATAAGAATAATTCTTTTCAGATCACTCAGGAATTATATGTGAACATACTTTCATGATTATCAAAGATCAAGTTAAATTATGGTTGCTCCATAAAGCTCTTAAAAAAAATTAAATTACAGTGAAAAGTAAACCTTGGTATCCAAACATCTTCTAAGGCAAGAATCGAATTGACAGCGTAATTCATATGTATATGCATTTAATATTAATAGAATTAATTTACCGTCCACTCAAATGCGACAAGTCAACTCGACATTTTACTAATAAGATATTTTTATTACGTTGGCTTTGTCTTCATTACCTCATGCTGAATTTCTTACGACGTAACACACCTCATTCTTTTCAAATATACACAGAGAAATTCATTATATGTAACTCGTTACAGGTTTGTCTTATAATTAAACGCTTGTGTGTGATAGTACAGTATAATATTGTCCCGATGCGCTTCATAAACCGTTGTTATATTTTTCGTTATATCAAGAATGACCTCTGTCGAGTATTTTAAAAGTAACACCTGTACTTTACCAACAAAAATATTGCATTGAATACCATAATTGTGCAAAGAGTTATACTAAAAACAAAAATGCACAACTCAGACTGTTGATTTCTAACCGTCAGCATATTCTTTTCTAAACAACTGATTTCATTGGATTGTTGTATATATATTAAATGTATGAAACTAATAGAATATAACGTACTAATACATTTATTAATTCTCGTTTTTCAGATGTCACCTTTAATTCTATCATAGAATAAGTTATTGATTGATTTCACTACTTAGTCAATATAAAAAATTTGTTCATTAATTGACTAAGATGAAAGAGTATTCTGCTTATTATATTGTTAATATCTATAATTCTAAATTTTTAAATACACTTTTGTACATTATTTTTGTCGGATCTTGGAAATTATAATTTATTAGGCAGATACTTTCTCACGGCAAGATAATAAACTATCTTCAAATCACCAAAATTCTCATTTTTTAAAATACTCGAAAGTGGAGAGAGCCACATTTTTGAGAACTAGCATCCATAAATATCAGATGACTCTTATGTTAATGCGTTTTATTACGTTCAAGTACTTAAATACGCCTTCACAGCGCACAATTATTGTAATATGTTGTTATGCACACAGCTCACTTAATTTTACCATATTTGCGCTGATATACGTATAGCGTACCTAAATAAAGAAAACACGAAAGGCAGAGATAGATATTTTCTCATCTTGAGTTGTAATATTTGTCTATTCGTCATATGGCGAGTATGATGCCATTGGATATGCCAAAGTGAGTAGACTATGGTGGATTTTCTCATTATTATTTATATACTCTTCGTATTTGTACGCCCTTTTATACAATCTTATATTTTGGAAATTTGATTTCGCGGTATAGGAAAAAAAGCTTTTTTCACGACGGGAATGAAGAATGCTAAATACTTTAAAAGCAATGTTTTTTACTTTTTTTTTATTTATTTACATAATCATATGATCGATGTTATATATCGATTATTCTACATCAACGATCTGTTCACCGAGAAAAGTTTTCTCTTATTTTCGGTAAGGGTTGACAAAATTCATTCAATATAACTTAATTTAAAAACTTTTCTCAGTGTTACAAAAAAATATTTAAAATTTTTCACCTGTACATGCTTCTAAAATCAGAATTCGTTTGATTGAATTGGGTACACAACAAAATTATTGCTATGAAATTGGTAATAAAAAAGAAATCTATTTGTACAAATAAACATAAAAGTATACAAAATATAATCAATGCTTTCACAAGAGCCAAAACCTGATATACAATTTTCTCTACGCGGACTGCATATAAATTCTCAACAAAAAAATTTAATAATAATATTTAGAGATGATGATCTCAAAATATCTATCAATCGCAATCCTTGGATTAACGAATAAAATTGCCTCGATCCAGGAAGCAAGAAGTAGTTGATATATGTATATTACCTCCATGAAATGTATGTGTGCCTGCATAGTTTTATTTAGGTACGCGAAAATACGTCCACGTTGTACCTAGCTGATCGATTTTATTGTTTTAAGCAATATCGTATATATCTCTATGTATATTTATTTATTTATTTATATATATTTAAAATTTACAGTACAGTCCCACGTATAGCCACGTACTATTATTTCTCAGGAACTCTACGCTTCTATGACGACACTACGTACATCTTAAATCGCACATACTTTCTCTTACACTCTTTCATTATATATAATTTCCTTTCCACCCACTTTTTGTTTATTACAGTAACTGTGTGCAGGTGCGAAAAAGATTACCCTTGCATCAAGGATCCTAAGTAAGGAAAAGAATGATGTTTTGCGCGCGGTGGAAAAGACAGGTCAATAAAAAAGAGAAAAAATAAAATATACACGAACGATGCGCAAATAATATTTTAATAAATATATATACCTCGCAAAAATAAAACTCATCTCCGTCTTACTTTTATCTTTCTCGTTATATAATGATCATTTATTACACCTCGACGACATTCTGCCACTTTTTAAATGCTCGCAATTTGCATCCGTATACATGTACATTATACTCCAATTGCACTCCATGGTTATGACAATTTCGAATGGATTTTCTTATAAGGCATAGACTATTAGCGGTGTAAATATTATAAATTTTGAAATCACATATGTGCAATACATAAATCATTGTCGCAGTTTACGAAAGTATGTTTTTTGTTTTAAGATGCTCGACATGGTAGAATTTAATTAGATTATTATTATATTTCAATAAATACTAAATATGACGGAAAAAATTTTAAATAAAATATGTTTATATGAGACGAAAATTGATATTGATATTAATAATTTCATACGTTACAAATAATTACATCGCTTCAGTCGAACTAACAAAATTAAATTACACAATATTCGTTGCCGTTAACGTGCCTGTTAATTAGTTATAAATTTTATGGATATTTATTCACATTAAAAAGATGGTTTTCTAAAGATAAAACAAATATTAAACCACAGCAGCTTATCGAACCTATCAAATGACAAAAAACTATGACAAGACAATGAATATAATTAATTCTTAGAACAAAAACTGTAGCAAGTACTCACTTATATCAAGAATAATTATGACCGACTTTAAAAAGAACTAAATCACATAAATCAATAATTCATAATTTACAGACAAATTGAAAAGCACCGTGAACATGATATTAAGCATGAATGTTTTTACTTACTTCCCGAAACAAAATTATTTAGCTAGAAATATCACAAATTTTCTAAACTTTCATTTCGTATAATATCAAAGTAACAATAATTATTTTCTTTAAATTTAACTAAAATTGAACAAGTTCATATTCATGTATTATACATGAAGCAAGACTTTATTTAAACATGCTTGGAAAAATCATTCAATATATATTAATTGAATTATTAAAAAATATTGAAATACAGCACAAATAAAATATCTACAACAGGCAAACTATCTTTATCGTGGTGAAATATTAAATTATTAAAGAAAACTAAAAATGCTGTTTTATCAAGAAATTATTTAAGTCTGCGGTATATCACTTCTTTGTATCATTTTTTCTATTTTCATAAAATTTACAACATTAACTCTTTTAAATTATATTACTTCGCTATGTCAATAAAATTACTGCTGTAAATTTGGAAGCTTGTAAAAAATAAGTACAAAAAAGTATGTGATTTTTGGCTAAATACAATAATTATTTACTATTTAAGATAATTCAATCGATAAAACAGCATTTTGAAAACATTTACTTTGCGATGCGCTTGAAAACTAATAGTACAAAAAGTATTACGAAACCACCTAAAACAGCGTTCATTTCATGATCATTTTTTTTTTCTTTCATTGATTTACGGATGATATTAGAACAATACGGAGCGCTTTTCGGCACACAAAACATAATTATTTATATTCATGTTCTCGTTTTTATACACATACACATGAGTATCAGCTCTCTGTAATACTCGATTACACCGTGATGTAATTAACTATCTAATTAAGATATATCGAAACAGTACAATGAAAGAACGGTTAACGAGAAGAGGAAAACCACACACTAATTGTTTGTTTAACCGCCATCATCGTATCCACCTTCAACGACACTAATTTTTTTTTTTCATACGCATTCGCAATTATTTATACGCTAACACTTTAAACATTACGTTATATTTAATACTTCAACAAAGAATATCTCGGTTAACGCGTTGCTTTCACCCGTTTATCGCACAGTAATAATAATAATAATAATAATAATATTAATAATAGTAGTAATAATATTATTAATAGCAATAATAATAATTATAATATATTTATAATAATAAAAGAAAATTAATGAAAGCAAATATACAATTTTAACGCACTACAGTGCGTTTTCGTCTGGTTTTCATCTTTCTTCGCGACGAAAAAAAAATAAACAACAATCATAAGCCGCCGCCTATTATAGTAACCTTAATAGAAGTAGGACCATGCAATGCGTTCGTCACTTCTTGCTTTCTCTGTCTCTCGAAATCCATTTTTTCATTTTTATTCTTTTTTTTCTATTCTTTTAATACATCGCTCTAACAGAGAAGGTGGTTGCCGTCGTCGTCGCTCGATATCTTCTTCCCCCGCCGAAAACGCGATTATCGTCCCTTCATCGTCTTGCGTCTTCTTTGTTGTCTTACGGTGCCGAAAAAAGTGGTGGCGCATATTGGGGCGGCTACCGCGCCAGTTCACTTTCCGGGCCTCGTGTATCGTCTTTCTCCCTCTGCATGGGTTGCGGCCACACGAACGAAAAGGAGAAATGCGTGTCCAGTTTCCGTCGCGCTGCGCGGGTGAGCGAACATTCGAGAAGGAAAAGATAGAGACGGAGAAAAGTAATAGAAGCCAGGGCGTTACACATCTCGGTAATATAGGCATTATTACACAGTATTTACAAAATTGGTGCTTCTTTACTTCCAATTGAATTCCTAAAAAAGAATAAAATGAGTAATTAGTATGAATTTCGGTGTCTTAAAAGTTAACAAATTTTTTCTTAAAGGAAATGGAAGCAAGCGTATTATAGGCTTTTTAATTTGCTAAGTTTGTGTATACTTCCATACCCTTGTAATTACATGTTACAACTACGGACAATCTGTCGCATTAGTTTGTACAGCGTGTGCTTCTGTTTAATATACAATATTATTTGCTTAGCGCGTTATTCACAAGGTTGATTGATTGTTAAGAACTTGTATTATTTAATTTTATTAATAAATACGTGCGTTATAGTATAATAAAGGTTAGTATCAGTGATTTCAGCATCGTGAGAAAACCATGGAGGGTATATCAATGAACTGGCAAAATGACGTAAGGTTTATTTGGCCAGCCTTGAATTTTCTTACGATCTAGTGCATAAAAGTGAATAGAGCACAAAGGTAACTTCTAAGATCCCCGAAAATAACTACAAAATCAGCCACTCTCTTTCAGACTCATTGTCCGTTCAGTCTGATATAATATTTTCATGACTTTAGCTTCATGTTTCTGTCGTGAATAATAGTAACCGATAGTGATACCTGCCATTTATTTAACATTTCTATATAAAAAATTACCAATTAAAAATTAACCATTATTTAATATTAGACTTTAAATCTTTTAAATCTACTCTGTTGGTAAAAAAAGATTTTAAATTTGATAGAATGAAATTTTTTTATTTCTTTAGCAAAAATCATCAACTAAATGAAATTCGATATTAAAGAATCGATTCGATAAATAGCACAGCGCATCACACTTGAATCGCAAACGAGCAGGGACTTCGTTTTTTTTCATTTTTATATACCTAGCCAGCTCACAGTGCACCGAAGGGGTCAAGCTGCACCTGGTTGCCCTGGGGCTGGGCCGGCTGCTGGGCCTGCTGCTGGGGCTGCTGCTGGATTGGCTGTCCACCTGCCTGCGGCGCCCCGGGCATCATCATACCCGTGGGCGCCCCGGGCGCCCCCATCATCGGCCTCACGCCCTGCATGCCCTGCATACCCTGCATGCCCTGCATGCCTTGCATGCCCATCGGCATACCTTGCATACCCTGTATGTACAGACACACACACCAACCGATAACCAATGTTCCATTTGCACGGCTTGCCAAAGTTTTTTTTTTTTGCTATTTAAGTTTATTCATTTTTTTATTATTCTCGCGACGCCATGGTCGCTATTTTAAAGACAGTCTATAACCTGATTTTACCAAGAGTATACGTATATTTTAGATGCGTTACAAATGTATATACATTTGAATAAAAAAAAGTCTAACAATGGTTATTTTGAATGTGGTTATTTTGAATGAAAGTCGGTATTCGTGTAACAATTAACAACAATAAAAACATTAGGTATGTGTACAGTTATCTATTTTGTTAGTATGGTTGTTGCATTATACATATACAGAAGGTAAAATACAGGACGATATTTGTAATACTTTTTGATTCATAATAGTGTCGCAAATATGCACAAAAAATATTGATCAAAAAGTATGTACTTATGTTCTCTGGATGTGTTATTTTTAGCCGATTTTTAACTTGTATAAGATAAATAATATATTTAGTAAAAATTATATTTAAATTCGTAAAGCCCTCCACACGAAAGAAGGAACAATGCACAGATACAAGAAATAGCATTGGTTGTATATCTATATATAACAGG
>UXGD01003751.1:0-19308 GCA_900474315.1 Torymus auratus
ATTTTGGCGTGAGATTTCAGATGAGTTCTCAGCTGAGATCTCAGGTGAATTCTCACCTGAGATTTTTCAGTAGGGTAATTACTAAAAGTATTTTGACATTTTCATTACAATATTAGGTACAAACAAATTTGAATTTTAAATTTTGACTCGTACATGCAGACATAGAGTTGAAAATTTAATAAAACTTTAAAAAAATGTCTTTTACGATTGAAGTACAAAATATGAAAAACAAATAAAAAAATTATACTTATTATACTTAATTTTTTCATTTTGATTTTGATTATGTTTTATGATAAACATAAATAATTTTCTTTTTATAACTATTGATTATTATAAGTAAAAACATGAAATCATTGTATAGGTCACGTATAACAACCTACGTAACATGTAAACCGTAAAATAAATTTATTTTTTTAAATCATAATGCGATGGCGGTAGCCGGCAAACGGTAAGAAGATTAGAAAGCCGCACATCACTTTATCGCAGAGGAGACGTGGTTGAATCAGCTGATAACATAACCCCAACCGTATAAGGAGGTTAAGGTGTAAAAAGCAGCTACTGCTAGGCAACTGATATATCGCTTGCAAATAGGACGACATTACGCAGGTAAAATTTTTTTATATCATTTACATCGTAAAGAAGCACATTTATATCAATACGTTGTATATTTCAAAGTAATAATATTTGCCACGAGCATTTAAAAAGAATACATACGATAAGTATGCGCAGTGCTTCTGATTGTATAATGTACAGGACGTTATTATTACTAAACACGTGTATGTTTTACATCATTTTAGAAAATGACGCAGGAAAATGAGGCGGTGGCTGCTACTCCACAAACGGAGGGTGTTTCGAAAAAGGCATTAAAAAAGCAGCAGAAGAAAGACGAAAAACAGGCTAAGAAAAAGCCAGCTGAAACTGAAGCTGTGATTGAAGGAGAGGATGTGTCACTTGGAAAATATGGCCAGGAAAAAATGATACAGAGTAATAGTACATATGATGAAAGAACGTTTGTACACATTAAGGATTTGAATCCTACAGTTGCTGGACAAGTTGTGTGGATTAGAGGTAGACTGCATACGAGTAGAGCAAAAGGAAAGCAGTGTTTCATTGTCATAAGACAACAATCACATACTATTCAAGGCTTGGCTGCAGTTAATGATAAAATCAGTAAACAAATGGTGAAATTTATATCTGCTGTTACTAAAGAATCTATCATTGATGTTCAAGCTAAAGTTCAGACGGTACCCAACCCTATTGAATCTTGTACTCAAAAAGATGTGGAAATTCATATAGAACAACTTTTTGTAGTAAGTGCATCGGAGCCACAATTACCATTACAAATTGAAGATGCTGCCAGACCCATCAATGATAATGATCCGAATAGCTTGAATATTAAGGTAAATCAAGATACGAGACTTGATAATAGAATTTTGGATCTAAGGACACCAGCAAATCAAGCTATTTTCAGGGTAGAGGCAGGTGTTTGTAAATTATTCAGAGATATTTTAACAAATAAAGGATTTGTTGAAATTCATACTCCAAAAATTATTTCTGCTGCTAGTGAAGGAGGAGCCAATGTTTTTACAGTATCATACTTTAAAAGTTCTGCATATCTAGCACAATCACCTCAGCTTTATAAGCAAATGGCTATAGCTGCTGATTTTGAAAAGGTTTATACAGTTGGAGCTGTTTTTAGGGCAGAAGATTCTAATACACACAGACACTTAACTGAATTTGTTGGTCTTGATTTAGAAATGGCTTTTAAATATCATTATCATGAAGTAATGCACACAATTGGAGATATGTTTACAGAACTTTTTAGAGGATTGCAAGAATCTTACAAAACTGAAATTGATATTATAAACCAACAATACAAAGTTGAATCTTTCAAATTTTTGGATCCTCCATTGATTCTTCAATTTCCACAGGCAGTTAAATTATTGAGAGATGCTGGTGAAACAATGGGAGATGAAGATGATTTATCTACTCCACATGAGAAACTTTTGGGAAAAATTATCAAGAAAAAATATGACACTGATTTTTATATTCTTGACAAATATCCCTTGGCTGTCAGACCATTTTACACTATGCCTGATCCTAATAATCCAAAAGTTTCAAACTCTTACGACATGTTTATGCGAGGTGAGGAAATTATTTCAGGAGCTCAAAGGATTCACGATCCTGAATTTTTGACTGAAAGAGCTAAACACCATGGCATAGATATAGAGAAAATTAAGGCATACATTGATGCCTTCAGATATGGTTGCCCCCCTCATGCAGGTGGAGGTATTGGAATGGAAAGAGTAGTTATGCTGTATCTTGGCTTAGATAATATTCGAAAAACTTCTATGTTCCCTCGTGATCCAAAACGTGTGACACCTTAAGGGATTAGAAGAACTTATCAAAATAATTATAAAGCACAAACATGAATTTTTTCTATTCAATATATTATTTGACTATTTTTAAAATGTTTTCTATGAAATACTTAGCTCTAATGCAATAAATTGAAAGTAATTTTTTTTCTTTCTTCAATAGCTTTCTGATGTAAATACACTTAAAAATATTTTGTATTGTATCTAAGTACTACATAGGATTACAAATTTGAATACTGTCAAATAATCTTTATAAAACGATTTTTTAACTCGCAGAGTTATCAATATCCAATAGATTGTCAGCAACTTCCTTATACTCATTCAGTGGAAAAGGGTACGGAACATGTGTAAACCAACCCTTGTATATTATGTTAAACATTGTTTTTCTAATCATGAATAAAAGACTTTTAAATCTTGTATTTTATTGTCATTAGACTATTATATATCGATTTAATATATTTGTTAACATCTAATTTTTTACTCGGATTTATTTCAATGAAATATCATATATGATAAGTTAAGGAATACAGAATGATAAAGGATAAATATTTACGTATGTGTTGAAAATTATTTAGCACAAATTATACTTTTATACCTTTATTTTCTTATGAATTTAAGTAGAAAGTTTACAAAGTCTTAGCAACTATCTACATTTTATAAGTCATAGAATACATAGCAAATGCACCAACAAATTATAAACTTGTTACTCTAAAAACATTCTTTCCAATTTGGACACTTTGTACCTGTATTATGACTATTTTGTAGGCAATTAATAATGTATTTTTATTCACGGTATGAATCTTATCGGTTATCTAATGCAAGCACGGAATGTAAGATTATTGATTAATTTTTTACCAAAACTCAACACATAACACCTTAAATGACACAAACACAATTTCTGATAAAAGTTTATAAAAATAGTTTGAACGCCTTAATCTCTTGTTACTTTTTCTTTTTTGGTAAAAAAAGTCTTTACAAATACGTTGTAAGCGTTTTCAAGCACACGATAGGAGGACGCCGTAGCCGTATCTCGGAACAAGTATGAATATATTATTTTGGCATAAGCTGATGTAGTATAAAGACTTATACTTTCTATAACACCAATTTAATAACTTAAATAAAGATTTAGCTTTCAAATAAATCTGTTATAAAAAAACTCAGAAACTGCAAACAAAATTACTTTAAGGACTTTAAAGTTTACTTATTGATTTATTTGTTCATCAAATTCTATTAAATTTATTTAAAAGATTTTATATGATTAATGATTTTTGTACAAAAGTATAGTTTCACCCTTATGTCGTAAAAATGCTCATTACAAGTAATTTCATCTATAATTTCTGAGAAAATATTGTTTAACAAATATAGTAAAATACCCAACGAATTAAAGAAAACATCAACAGAAACTTTAAAATAAAGTGTTTCTTGAAAACTGTCTAATTTTCTTGCACTTATAGTGGAAAAGCCTCTATTACTTTTCAAGACTAGATTTCGTCATGTTTTGGCACGACTACATCGGGTACATTATGGCAACTCCGTTCAATGAAAGAATTTTGAAAATTTGTGTTCAAAGAGTAGATGATCCACGACAAAAGCATTAGCGTAACTATTATAGAAAACAAAAGCATTCGTTTTAGAGTATTGACATCGTTTTCAAGTTTTGTATGTCGTTCTTCCATGCGAGACAGCTGTGAAAAAAAGAATATATTTTTGTAAACTTGAGTATTTTTGGATTTCTATCTATACAGAATACAGCTATAGATTATTCTAAATAATAATAAAAATAAAAATAATAAATTCATGATTAAACGATTTATATTTTAATAAATAGTATTAACCTTTGTAAATAACGAGCTGATTGAGTAATCACCACCAGAACTGCTAGTAGAGTAGGTCATACTTGATCTTAAGGTGTCAAATCCTTCACTTCCATCTCTACAAATTAATCTATGTTGTTCAGCAGTTGCTCCATTAGCCTTAAAACATGTACTCATTCAATTAAAGTATTCAAAGAAAGTATTAATTCAGGTTTTATAACTACCTTCCAGAAATCAACTAATTCCTGTGTTGGCATTTTTTCATCTTTAACAGGAAGACACATAATAAGAAATCTGTCATTCGGTAAAAGATTTCGAGAATTATAACCAGGTTGCAATGTTATTGTAACTGTGATTTTCTGAGATCCCAACAGAATTCCGGTATTTGGTCGAACTTTGAATTTTTCTGGAGAAGTTGTTTTTATCTACACAACGAACGGAAAATTTAATATTGGTAATCATTTATAATAAAATTTAATCTTATTTAATTTTAACTAACTTTGTAAGAGAGATTTTTGTCAGCCATAGAATTTTGTAATGTTATAGTACCAACAACTTCATTTCCACTTTTATTGAAAGTTAATATATCTGGCTCCACAAATAACACTAAAAATTAAAATAACTTGGTAAACTATAATACTTTTGGATTCTTTATATATAAAAAAAATCTTATGGTCTTACTTGCATCTTCACTTTTTGGTTGATCACCAAAACCAGTAGCAGCTTGTTCCGTAAGAGGTGAACCTCCAGCAAAGTGTACCTTCAAAAAATATTATTCAATAGTTTAATTTCAATTTATTTTATTTTTTTTAATTTAAATACAGTAACTAAACATTTCTTAAAATTTGGAACTACTCGAAAAAGTTAAATTCTGTGTTTATTATGCATTTATGAGTATGTGTTTAGTATAAAATGTCATGGCATACCTTTCGGTTATCTAATTTTCCATTACTAAGGCCATTAGTTTGTGATTCAGAAACAAATTGGAAGGTATAATCATTGTTACCTCCCCAACATTTCATTGCTATACTGGGATCAACAAATTCTTTTAATGTGGACTTTTTCAAAAACTTTATTTTTGGGATTGCTTTTGGTGGTAACCAAGATTTAATTATATTAAAGGCAGCATTTAAAACCCATGGCATTTCAAGTATTAAAATATAGTTCAAAAAATTTGGATAATAATTTTTAAATAGGCCTATTAAGTATTTTGTGAGCTCCATATCTAAATTTGAAAGTCCTGCATCAATCATATCAAAGAATAAAGATATCTGATCTCCATTCCCTTCTCTGCAAGAATTAAATAAATCTATTATTTATATATTTCTGAAGTACAATTTTCTTGTAAGTTATTAGTTTACCTTTCTAATCTTTCAAACCAATAAACAATACACCTTTGAAGTTCTGCAAAATCTCTTGAACCTTTTGTATGAAGTTTTGACTTAATAACAAAAAGACTTTTTCCATCCTTATCCTTTCCATATCCAAAGCAAACACCCTCTTCTAAGTAATCTTTTCTAACAGTGCTTTCAGTTATATCTGTAAAATAAATAAAGGGTTCTTTAAATTGAAAATTTGAAAATGATAAATTCATTAATAATGATTTATACAAGAATATAAATCAATGAATTTTGTAATAAACTAAAATGTATATATTACCATTAGTCCCAAAATTTCTTCTCCATTCACAAGTTTCCCACATCATCTTTAATGATTCTTGAACATTATACTCAGTATGTTCCAAAAATCTTCTCAACCAATCATCACCAGATTTTATCCTGTTAATGTCTGCTGGATGGAATTCTCCTATCAAAGTACATATACATTAGATTTATTTTATTTTCAATATTTCTTTTGGAAACAAAAATTTGAGAGTTTATTTTTACTATTTTTGCAGACAAATTTTAATTAGACAGTATTTTTATTTCATTTTAAATATAATGTTTTATTTAGTAGGAATAACTGCAATAGTTAATAATTATTTCTAGTAATGACCTTTCACTTAATAAATGTATATCTAATTTTTACTGTCTATATAGCAATGGAGTATCTACAGTGAATGAATTATAAGCTCAATTTTCATGAGCTGCATTTAAAATCATTGTTATGGCACAGCAAGCTATTAATATTAATACTTGTATATTTGTCAACCTTTGTCTTCACGACAGTAAACTTAAAAAAATTATTGTCAGACCTTGACTATAACAAAATAACTTTTATACTACAAATAAAGATTAAAGTATTAGTATAATTACATGAGGTAATATATATTATCTAAATTATTTATTTAATTTCTGATATATTAATTTCTAAATTTAATGATAAAATTGTGATATAATTATTTTACACATTTTTCATTATCAACAAAGATAATATCATATGCAGTAACATAAATACTCTTTTAAGTATAATTTTGCAAAAATTTTAATTTGTGTAGATAATAAAATATTCAGAAATATTCACTTTTTCACACATATAAATTAAAAAAAAAGGAAAACATTCATTTAACAATATAATAACTTGAGGAAATGTTAACATAAAATGAACATTTTGTAAAAATTTCAAAGTTAGATATTATAGTCATTTTGAAAACTACTCATTAATGGAAATATGCTAACAACTATTTCAACATTATGAGCCATTTGAACTAGTAGTTATCTGTCATTATGTTCTGTTAATGGTTTAGCATACCATCTATATCTAATTACTGAATTCCTGAAATGATTTACTCATACATCAGCGAACACCTCATGCATTTCTTAATTAACTACTGATTTTTTACCAACTCAGCAGCTGTCCACATAAAAAAAAAATTTGCAATGACTTTTGCACAGCTGTATACGAAAAAAAGAGCTTGTGCATTGTGAAACAGTATTGAACAACACAATAAACGTCACCGTGCGCGCCGCGTTCCTCCGAATGATAAATCATATTATAATGGTCAGAACCACCTAAACGTATTTTTCGAAAAAATCTTGATTGTGCGCCGTCAGCACAAGGGCAAAATAAGCTGCTTTTTTCTCTCTCTTTCTTGCCTTCGGAATTATGTAAATCGACAAGTTATCGCAATCGCGCTGCTCATCATCGCGGCCTCAATAGCACGACCAAAAACATAAGACATCATCGCTTTAAATTTAGGTGCAGGCAACGGGCGAACGGAACAATACAGGCGGATACTGTATATGATACGTCAGAGCCCTTTCACTGGGCATTAGAGAAAAAGAAGAGATGTAGGTATGTATGTATGTATCCGTACGTGAGTCAGGCGGTCCTTCATCTTCGAGCTTCTTGAGGAACTTTTCGCGTAGCTCGACGACCTTCTGCACCTTCTCGTCCATGTTGTCGTCGTCGCGCTACACCCTGGACCTCGTCCTCGTACACTCCCTCCTTTCTGTTTCTCTTCTCTGCTTTACGTTGGACCCAGCAGACGTGCACACGCAGATTACTCAGACGAACGATCGAAGCAGTCGGCGGTCACCGCTTTACAAACTGCGATAACGTGAAAAAATCCACGCAGCGTATAGATTCGCGGCGCGCGTTGTTTATCTGCCAGCGAGATCACGTCGATTACAGCAGCAGCAGAAGCAGCAGCAGTAGGTATAGCGGCGCATGCCGGGCCATTAGCCGTCTCTCGGTTCGCCTCGGTCCGCTTGCTCGCCGCGGACGCGCGTGCGACAACTGTTTTCAGTCTAGACAGAGAGGGAGGATGACACGGCACAGCGCGACGACGCCGGCATATTATAATACACTGTATGTAGTCGGTGAATGGAGCAGACAAGGATGTAATAACGTCAGCGGCCTTGCGTGGATTGGAGCGAACTTGTGCTGCGTTGATGTTAGCACGCGCGCGCACACAGCGAAGGTAAACCGGTGGGTGTAAATAGTAGAAGCGAAGCGAATCTCTATACGAGACGAAGTCAGGGAAGGTGAACGAGACGATGGCGCTGCCTGCAGTTTTTTTCGAACCTGTTTTTTGCGGGAAATTTGAAATTGGTCAGTAGTTTTTTCATGCAACTGTCCATAATTTTAGCTCAATACGTGGTAATAAGCTTAGGAGATGATGTAATTATTATGATTTTTTTTGTTATGTTTTTGGGAGTATTATTTGGTAAATGTTTCATCTTAAATTAAGATACTTAATAAAAAATAACTTTTCGGTGTTAAAAAAACATCTTTTAAGAGAACGTGTTTACTGGATAATAAAAAATGTAATTAGTTAAATACAACACTTTTATCATCATAAATTATTTGAAAAATATTAATTCTTTTTTTCTAACTCAAAAATCCATATTCCATAAAATCAAGTTGATAACTCTACGAATTATTGTAAAGAAACGGACATCACAATTCTTTTTATGAACTTGATCAATTTCACAATGCATAAGATACTCAAGCACACATTAGCTGTTTTATAAACCTTGATTCGACAAGTGATTGCGTAAACACTATCTTCTATAATTTTGCCCCAGTTTCTATAAGAAATTTTTTATTTGTCTTTAAAACATGTTTTTAACTGAACTGGGTGATATAATATATATAATTTTATAATATTTAAGAATTGAATTACACATGGTTCTAATGATAATGAAAGAATAATATATAATAATATATGTGTATTATGTAGTTGATGACTTATTAGGTGTATACTTTCAAACAGTTAAGTATTATGTGTCTAATGTAGTCAAGAGGTCACACATAAAGGTCTTTTTTGACAGCAAGCAGAATCGACGGCGAAATGTAACATATTACGTATACCTATATATATTAATATTAAGCATGTATACGAAAACGCGGTACCGTAAAATTCCAGACCATCAGAATATATCTATGACTTTCTTTTTTAATCAATGACTAATAAGCTATTATTTATATACTCCCAAACGATTGTTCTCGCATATCCTTCAATAATAATAATGAATAAGTACAACAATTTACATTCAACAGCGTTTAAAATATCTTTTGGAATAGATAGCACGATTTTTTCGTGACCTTCCACACATACACATCCCCTTCAAATTTTCGCTCTCTATTATAATTATCAAAAATCGTCTTGTCATTTCTTCATAGGTGATTCAAGCCAGCAAGTATGTAGATAGGTTGAATCAGACTTCATATTTTATCCCAGGATAACTACAAATATCGCTAAAAACGCAATTATCCCAAATTTTGGGAATTTTTTCAGAGGAAATGATGCATTTTCCGAAAAAATTTGTAAGAATCAAAAACTCTTTAAATTATGCTAAGAAGACGTACCTATTTTTTTACTGCAAAAAAATGAAAATTTTCCGATTTTTCCGGAAAAGTGGCCCTAAAAATTTTCCTGGCCATTTCCCGGAAACACCCTCGATATTCGGATTCAGCGGCTACGGAGACCCTCCCAACGCCCGAACTATTATCTGCTAAATCACATATATTAATTGATGGATCTTCATCTTTTTGTAAAGAATTATTATATTAATTACATAAAAAAAGCGAAGAACTTCTAATGTTTCAATAAAAAAATCTGTATGTCAGATTATCCAAGTAAATAGTTCAGTCTGTATGTATCAGTTTGTATGTAAGTAAATAAGAAGCAGTTCAATTACGTAAACATGCGATTTTAATTTGGTCGATTGAAATTTATAAAATAATTAACCTTCTTTTGTTCAGAGATTATGCAAATTCAGCTATAAAAAAGTGCTTCCGTGACAAAAGTGGCATTTTACTATTTCTTTAAAAAAAATTGTTATTACTAATCAATATTATTTGTCCACTTTCCGACAAAACACTCAAGTTTTTTTGGATTGGTCAAAATACATAAGAATAACTTTACTTATAATGGTATACGTTTTCGACCGCATTAAAATATTACAAATTACTATTGTGGCTGCTAGATATTTAAAATTTTGTATAATTAAAAATTTTACGAAGGATAAATAGTATAAGTATATACTTAGGGACCGGTGGGTCATTATTTTAAGTAACGAAACGATAAAATGCTTATTTTGATAAAGTAAATGTCATAAGGAGATTGACATTTATCTACAAACACCTGCATCATAGTTATCATAATAAGCTATCTGTATTGTTAAAATATTGATAAGTTTAATTCATCGTTATCCATTTTATAAATGCACATTGTTTTATTCTATATTTCTTTTTATTTTTTTCTTTTTGTATGTAAAAAATATAAAATTAAATGTATTCTATCACAGTCTTCTTAATGTTTATAAAATATATATTTTATATTGTACTTACCTTCATTTTCTACTGTAATCTTAAAACTTATGGAAATAGTTTTAGTATACAGATACAAATAAGAAATAAAGGAAATAAAGAAAAAAAATAGTTTATATTGCAACTGCATTTCAATAAATTATTTCGTTTTGTATACTAAAAAAAGTAAGAAGTAATATTAAACAATAATAAGTTTAAAAAATATTTATGTCCAAAAATAAATTTTGAAGAGGTAATAAAGTCATTAATCATAAAGTATATAAAAAGTTTAAGTGTGAAATTAAAATGCTGTTTAAAGGAACATTCATATAAGGTTGCAAACGAAAAAGACTTGCACTTTAATTACACAGGCGACTGATATGTCAATTTCATTCGATTCAAGCGAAAATGTCACACAGTATAACAATTTTTATTGATTATAACACTGGAAATATTAAGAATATAATTTTCGATGAAGTTACGGTAATTCATGTTACAAATTTTGGATTATGCTTAGGTATATAGATCTACGAGTCATTCGATAAAAATTGATAAAGTACTTTACGCTCTACGTGATTCTTCTTCTCTGGCGCACGTGTGTGTGTTAGATGTGTATGTTTTCGTCATCATCTTTATCTCGTCGTTTATAATATGCTTTTGAAACGTTCACTTGTGTAGGTCGAAAATACGATTCTAATATATTATATATTTATATACGATGTAAAACGCGTGTACTCGTGTTCGTATGTGTTTTTCATTTTTTTTAATGACTTAATTGGTAAATTTTCTCAGAACCACTTATTATACGAATATCCGCCTGTACACAGAGCAAAATGATACTTTTTTCTTTATCTCCATCTGTTTTTTTTTTTGTTTTCTCTCGACGTCTTAATTCCATCTATTTTTCGTTCAACGGAAAATCCTTCGATTAACTAATAACGCATCATAAAATAGAATTCACTCGTATTTTACAATTACATTCATTTCGACGATCTGATAACATTTACGAAATTGATTGTCTCTTAGCTCTGAAATGAAACAGTAGCGTTCTCTCATCGAACGAATGCATCATCCAGCTTTCTTTTCTATCTCTCTTTTTTATTCTTAATACACTTTCGTAAAATGCAACGAAATCCAGGTTACAAGCGTGTTCGTATTATTTTTTCTTTTATTATTTTTATTAAGCTTTGTTTAATCGTCTTTTGTAATTTTCCTTTAATGCGACTAGTACACTAATACTTTGGCAAACGAAATTTAATTTCGTCGTTGTCTCGGTTACCTTGGCATTTCCCCCGTAATCGGTTACACAATTGTACACGTAGTCAAGAAAATGCTTGTCTCGTCCCCCTCATAAATATTAATTTTACTTTTGTCTATATATCGCATTTCTCGCTTTCTTTCAACCTCTCACAGACTCTCACTTTCTTTCCTCTCGTTCTCTCTCGCTCGCTACGCGATCTACTATGGGATTGCACTTTTTTTTTTGATTGCGGATTTATGCTCTTTTTACCGTAAAATCGATAAAATATTATCTAATGCTTTTTACTGCTTCTACTTTTTCTGTGTGCGCGATACTTCGGATTAAACGAGATTTACAGATGTTACAGGCTACGGCGCCGCGATTTGTTATTCGCTATATACTGAAATGTACAGAGGATCACTTATCTCATCGTTCGTTAACACCTATTTATCGGAATTTAACTCGAGATTTTTTGATAAATTTCATTGTTCATTTTTGTATAGATATAAATATTTAATACTTTTGCAATATAAATAAATATCGATATAATCTATAGTATTTTATATGTATAATAAATAAATGATATGAAATTTCTTTAGATATGTAATCGTATAAGCTTTTTGATATGTAATTTCACCAATTCGGGAAAAAATTCTCCGTTAAATTCCAATACATCTCTACGCGCTTCAATTACATTCTCCATTCGTTATCCAAAGTTGATATCATACTATATATATATTATACGCTTCAAGTCTTAAAATTACTGATATCATGGCGGCGATGATCAGAAGGTTCGTAAAAACTGCATTCGCGTTGCATTGCAGCATCATATAACACGACGTTCAATGATTCGGAAAAAAACGCGCGTCCCTATATCAATACAATAAATTTATATATATAATATGTATAAGTACGAATGAAAATAAGGATATGTGATGTTTAGCAACACGTACACCATACCGACTATATGCGAAATCTCCGTAACGCAAAGTCGCTTATACATACTCATGCTGCGAGGCTTTAATCGACGATTGGCTCGGGCACCTGGTACACCACGCCCCATGCGTATTATACGCGGCCGGTAATTGGCACAGGGGAGGCAGAGAATATAGCTAAGCCCCTCGCGTTATGGAAATTCCGCAGTAGCGCGCAGCGGGCGCATTGATTTTTTTTTTGTATATGGTATGTATATGTATATATTTATAACACAGTGCGAGTCTGATGTGTGGCAGTTTAATTACAGCGTTTCGTTTTCGTTCCTTATCGGTATTTGGACACACCTTACTCGAATAGGGATCCCAATAGATCGATTAATGTACAAAATGAATGAGTGAAAGTGAATGATGACGATGTGGTGACGGCTAGATTAGAGTATACCTATGCGATGCTCGAAAACACTGAAAACTTTTTCACATTCAGTTATACACGTTTTTCTTTTACGGAAATCATATAAGTATATCTCTATTCCTTGTATAACTTCTTTTGTACATATCATTGGCAATGTTTTCGAAATACTTTTTGTTACAAATATGATTTTTATATATGGAAGATCGAATTTATAGTTCGGAGAACAAATGATTATATACTATAGTAATGGATATACGCTATTCTATCAAAATTAAGTGAAAAAGAAACGAACTTTTTTCACTTTTCTTTGTTTTTTTCGTAACTTAGTAAAAGTATATCTGTCAATTGGATATGTCGATAACCACGGAATCCTTATAAAAAAACGTACCTTGTGCCATATACAATGAACATAACTTGGATTCTTACGTCAAAATGGTTTTATTATATATTTCTCGTTAGAATACGTCGTAGGCAAATGAGAAGATTTACAAACTATAAAGGAGTATCATAACGTTGGTACTTAATTTCACTGATGGAAGATACTGATATCGACAGTATTCGCATACGATAGATTCTAACGAAAAGAAAGAAAGAAACGTGACACTTTTATTCCTCGAGCAATTTCCGCATACCTAAACAGCAGCGAATAGCAGCGAATAACGCGCTTTGTATTTTACAACAGTCTTAAGTCAACTATAGGCTTAGAATTACGCTTAGAGAAGTAAATCTAATCTGATAGCGTGTCGCGTGCGCGCGCGCTAAGTTGGCACGGTTCTCTCACACACCAAAAACGAATTCGTGAGCTTATATAATATATTATAATGCGAAAATCACGACGACTAGTGGAAGATTCTTATGATCGAAGATCGATGGACTTATGTCTGATGTCTGTGTATGTGAGTGTAGGTGACAAAGTTTTTATGGAAACGAAGTTGCTTAATATAGAGAGCGATGATATACCAAAAATATTTTTCACTATTTCCGCTTGAAATTGCTCTTCAGGATATGTCGGATCTTTCTGTTATCGTTCGATGAGATCATTGTACACTTATGTTTTCTCTTTACTTTTTTTTCATGGCATTGTTTTTTTTTTCTATATGTTTCGGTAATATTTTTTCGAGCTTTTCAATTCCTTACAAAACTAATTAGTTGATTATCAGCGAAACAGTAACATCCGAGCTCCTCTTTCAATGAAATGGGAAAATTCATTCAACGAACAATAGAACAAATAGATTAAACTTGCCCCTTAAAATTATATTATTAAAGTTACGTTACTTTAATAATTGAACGGAAATGGAACCTTACATCCTAGGATTTAATTTTTTTTTACACATCTCTTATCGTTCACCAATGAACTTCCTCATTTTGTCCCTTATAAGATATGACTTACAATGTATGGCTTATTCTAAAACTTGTGTGACTACTATCTTACAATCTAAGAGAACGGAAAACAAAAATACATGTATATATATATAACCAGTTTGTTAGTTCAAGTAATCGTAAAATTACTGTACAAAATTTAGTGCTTTGCTACTAAAGGAACTACTGCTTCAATCGCGATAATTTTACAATTACTTGTAATTGTTGACTGTGAAACTCATATCAAGTTATGGCAATGTTTTAACATTAGAAAATCTACTAACGGCGCTTAGGATTATACAATATCGTTTAGAAAGGACACCATTTTTCTTTTATCTTTACATTTTTTTTTTCGTGATAGTCACAATATAACACTTACATGTCACAACTCCTGCACTAGAAATTTACGTGAAAAATTCTGAGGTAATATAGGATCTTTGGTAAGCTTTTCAATCACGAGAAAGTATAAGTATAATACGACGTATAAATTAATCTCACATCAAACAAAACGTGTCTTATCTCTATAGAAAATTAAGAGATGCATCAACAATATCTATTATCATCGTAACAAGAATAATCACAAAATAAAATTTGCAAATTCAAAAGGTATATCAATACATGGAAGTCAGTTAAACATCAGTCCCCAGAGACAAAAATTCATTCTCCTTCGTCCCACAATTCTCCAACTCTCTCGTGCGCGATTCCGATCTCCGTCTCGATTTTTGTCCTATACCTTGCAAAAAATATCTCCTCTCCTCTTTTCTCTCTTCCTCTCTTCATCTCCTTCCCTCTTTCCTAATTGATAAAAAGGCGCGACGAAGCCTCACCACGTATTATCCTCGCTATTCCTCCCCGCAGCTGATTGTAACGTCGATTTGGTCCACGCGCGGCGCACGCACGCGATCGTGCCCCCCTTTACCCCCAATCCTCGCGTGTCTCAAATTCCCAAAACCTGTCCCGATAACGGCTTAATTTCTCTCTTCTCGCGTCCACGCTATCACAGTGGAACTCCTGGGAAGGTACGCCGTATCGTATAAATTTCGGGCATCCGAGACGTATGTTCGCGTCGGCGGCAGCCTCCCCTCACTCCGTGAAACTAGGCAACAGGTATATTATTTGTACTTTTCGAGCACTAAAGACAATATATCGCGACAATGTGTATGTGTAAGTGCGAGTGACTTCCGCGAACAGAACAAAAAGACCTCTCTCGGATTAATAATTGACCTACCAACGGTATAATATTATACGAGACATTATGTGACAGTAGTAGTCTCCATCGTGTCTAGAGTGCAAAAATAGTCGTGCTCTTCCCTCTTTTCTCTCCCACACATTTCTCTCCCTCACCTACTACAATACGAATGTGTCGACCCTCTCCCTATCTATCATCGTGGCCCCGTTCCGCGGCTACAATATTCTCACTTGAACGGAAACCTAGCGAAGCGATCCCGGGCCGCGAGGAGGAGGATGCCGCTCTCGCGGTAGTGCTCGACGAGTTCCAAACACCGGCGGTTGCTCGAATCGAGCGAGCAGCGCTCGAGTCTCGCGGCTCAGTCGAAGGCGAGCCGCTTAAGGAATAGATAGATCTCCTCGAAGCTCGGCCTATCCTCTGACCTCCGACTCCAGCATTTACTCATCATGCGATAGAGTTCGCGCGGGCAGAGACTTGGCTGTGGCAGGACGCGCGGCTGTTGCGCGTTGTTCACGTTGTTGCAGTTGTTGCCGTTGTTGTTGATGCTACTGCAGGTGCTGATGGGACTGCTAGTGCTCTGGTACCAGCGGCTACAGTTCTCTAGGACCTGCTCGGACGTTAGCTCGGCGTAAGGCAGCTCCGTGCAGCTGCTGAAGATCTCCCAGGCTGTTACCGCGTACGACCAGACGTCTGACTGGTTCGTGCACTTGCCCTGAGGAGCAGTCAAGCGTGAGTGAAGAGTTTATTTTTGTTGGAGTGATATATGGAGTGTGTGGAATTGAGGGGAGAGGATTTATTGAGTGGAAGAGATGGCGGATTGATAGGATTTTGAAACTTTTGTGGTTAGGAAGTTGATAATAAGAAAAAAGGAAATGTACCATTAGAACAGCTTCCCAGGCCATCCATCGAAGGGGTATTTTCGCGTAATAACCATTCACGTAGTATTCGTGATCATACTTGGCACAATACAGAGCATGATCTGATACTTTGATTATGAGATTCTTATTTACGATGCAGTTCCTGGAAGAGCGCAATTGCAAACGTTATTGTTATACTGATCCAGATTTAATATATCGTTAAGATTAATTTTATTTACCTGGCAGCTAAATCGCAGTGGGGAATCTTCAAATTTTCGAGGTACTTCATTCCTGAGGCAATTTGAGTGACGAAATTTAGAAGACATCCATAACTAAAATGATGATGATAAAATATTGTAATGCAAACCATATGTGTATATGGGGTATGAGTACCAAATATTAGTCTTCGTATAATGTACCTTAATGTAAACTCGTCGTTTCCATTTTCGCTACTACTCTTCATGAAGGTCGGCAAATCCCCGAGTTCGCCGTACTCGAAAACTGCACCCATGGGTTCCTCTTCAACTAAGGCGATTATCCTCGCGACATTAACATCGCGAATGGCAGCCAAAAGATGCATATCTTTCATAAAGTCTTTTCTGTAAATATCGTAAATAGTTGTTTAGTAATGATGCATTTCTTTAATTATCCCTGGTATAAAAACTAAAATATTTCATAGACTTTGCTGTATTTTTTCATAATGATTTTTCATATTTGTTCAAAAATGATTAATAATAGTTTTAGCCATCAAAGTATTTTTATTTTTCAATTCAAGTATAATATGGCTTTGATTTCAAAAAATATTTTATCACTTTGTGATAAAGCGGGCCTTTTAGTAAAAAAGCCGAAATGAAAAACTCGGATATATACTACTATGATAATCTGTTATTAATTTGCATCTGGAATAATGTCCAATGAAAACTGACAAAAAACTTTAAAAACCAAATATTTTCACATTTTATACGTTTCCCATAGCATTCGTACTTTTTTATAACTATTCATAGATTTTCCTGATTCTGTCGATCATTAATGAGAATGAACTCACTTTAGAGAATCGGTGACGCCCCGCCACAGCGACCGCACGATCACGATCTGCCTGTTGCGTATGGTGCCCATGTCAGGGCTTTGGATGCCCTTCGCCTCGCAGAGATAGACGAGGCCGAAGCTGCCTTCGCCGAACTTGTCTAGAATCCTCAGCCGGTGCCTCGATATCTGTTGGATGTTGTAGATACTCGACGTGTTCGAGAGCTGGGCGCTCTCCTGGATCTGCAGCGGCGTGAAGAGGCTCGAGGCGCTCTGTTGCTCCCGACGTTTGATCTGAAGAGTAAATGTTCGGTGAGTATTATGTTTTTGAGAGTATTATGCGATTGGATATATGGGAGTTTTGTATAGGTAAGTTTTTCAAAAAGAGTTGATTTTTTTTCTCAAAGTATGATTTACTATACTTTGTTGAACTTTTAACTGCTACTGTATACCTACATCAAAGTTATAACAGCTCGTATACGTATAGGCTCTTAATAAAAATGATATAACTTTGATGAGAGATTCAATTTTTTTTTATTTGTATAAACTCTGCTTATATATTTTATATTATACAAGCCAGTACTTTTTTTTTCACTTTTCTGCAGGCTTTATAAGCGCGGAAAAAATGGCATAAGACTGTGCTCCCAAGCTTCATGTTTTATCAATCTTTTTCTTTTGTCTAGCAAAGCCGCGGTACACAAAGCTTGCACACATTTTTCAGGCAGTATAAGCGCCGTGTGCTCACCGTTAAAATATCCGTGGCCGCGTAGTAGCCCTCGTGGACCTTGTGATTTGCTTTGTTAGTATTATGTCCGTGTCGTTTGGCGGGGAAAGGCGTGGGCGCTATTCTCTCGGTCGATTTATCCTCCTGGTAGCTGTGCTCGCTCGCGTAATCCGCAACGCCTTGGAAAAATCATCAGGTCAGAAAAAATATATATAACGTATATTTTATATTATACAACATGCTCAGAGCGCTAAACTTATATATGTTTGCGAATCAATCCGCGAATTCACGATATGTGTATATTGTTTTACCCTATATAGCGAAGTATATAAAGTTATTTACGGTGTAAGCATATACACTTAAATATTTAAATTTGACTTTTATTGTCCAAGATCTTAGTACCTTCTTTATGACCCACATGTAAGTGTTCACGGAGTATAAAAGTTTTTATGATTTTTTTCATTTTAAGAGAAAACATCCTACTCATATAATACTTGCTGGAAATTTACTTTTCATCAAGTAGAGTATTCCTTTATGCATTTACTTTATATAATATAAAGCTGCGAGATGAATGCTTTTAAAATGTATACCTCAGTTGATTTACAATCTTCGCAACGTCGTATCCAACAGAAATAAAATTATTTTCCATTTTTCATTTGAACTTATTTTAATGAAATTTTTTTAACATGTAAATTTTACTTGCGAAAATATTTCGAATTCTAATTCAAGGTGTTTTATTTTCTCATTATCTATACAATATTTGTGAATATTTCAGACGCAAAACAGTAAGCGAGTTGACTATTTGGGTTTCAGACCTTTTTAAATGATTTAGTGTATAAGTAAATGCCAAATTTGAAATTTAATTTTTCTAGCCATATATGGGCCGTTCTAGTTCGCACGCCGCCGCTAGGCGGCGCACCCCTCCCTGTTGCCTCATGCACCTAAGTAAGCCGGCCTGACGGGATATAGGAGTCATCAACCACCGAAGTTTATTGAGTTAATAAACACGCCTTTGTGTGATGATTGTTTTTATTTCATTAGTTATTAATGATTATTTCTATAAATTTAATTATTACGATTAGAAAATCTTAAGTTATTTTCAAGACAAGACAAGATTCTTTAAATTCTTGACACCACAATCTTGATATTGTATCGAAAACTGTATATAAATATTGTATCGATTAT
>UXGD01003752.1:0-19307 GCA_900474315.1 Torymus auratus
TATATCGTCGGGTGGGAGCAAGAACGTCCTATCTCCGCTCGGCGCGTAAGAACGTCCTATCTCGGCTCGGCGCGTAAGAACATCTCATCTCGGCTCGGCGCGTAAGAACATCCCATCTCGGGTGCTCCGTGCGTGGATATTGAGTCGAGATGGGACGTTCTTACGCGCCGAGCCGAGATAGGACGTTCTTGCGCGCCGTGCGGAGATAGAACGTTCTTGTTCCCACTCGACGATATGTCCACGACTTTTTACTTACAATAAGCGCATATTCATTTATTTGAAGTAAATTTTACTTATTCAAATTTAGAGAGTAAAAATAATAGTCCTGTTTCTCAAGAACTGCTATTCGTAAATTTATTAGTATCATTAGCTGCGAAGATTTTGAAATATAGTGGGATCTTTTTTAAATTTACATAATAAAAATTTTGACTACTTTTTAATATTAAGATTACAGAATATAGTAATAAATTTCAAATTGAAGCTAACAGCATTGTGAAATTTCTATTCGCAGGGTGATAAAATATGATCTTGAAAAATGTCTTTTTATCCTTTACATTAGCCCAGTAAATAAGAACAATCATTTGCACAAATACTCACACTTTAAAATTGAATCATCAAACTATAGAACATAAAGAGTGCAAAAATATTTTCATATATACGGATTCTCATGACCGATAGTCCTCCAATTAAGATTCGACAGCGACAATGGGTTCTCTGGCACGCGATTAACTTTTTCTCAAACAAGAGCGAGGGGGCGAACCCATTTCAGAAACAATGCGCTTCTTCTTTGTCGCTCACGTTCGCGCGCGCAAAAACTCGGCCCCGGCCATTGTCTCCCAGCGCTTTTTCATCGACGAGGAAAAAAAAGAGATATAAAGCCTTTAAAAGCGCAACACGCGGGTGACTGACTCTGGACTGGCTGAGAGAGTAAATTCATTTCCATCCGCTGCCCCCTCTCACTCGCTCGGCCTCTCCCCATAGATGACCAGTCAATCACATTCGTATTTCCCGGGCAATCCCAATCTCTCCCGCTCGCACGCCCGCTCGCGACTACGACACGGCAGATCCATTTGCCAGTTTGTAAGCGGCAAATAGCGATAGCGAGGCAAGGGGGACGCGTTTTTGATCTAGCGCTTCTGCGCATAGTATAGCGCTTCTGCTGCTGCTACTGTGCTACCGTATTCGACGACGCCGTCGCCTCGGTTATAAAACATAATTCAGCTTTACGATTGAACTACACCGTCCTCTCGCACACTCGGTTATTTATACATAAAAGTGCCTTGCGGGGCCGCGCTCGCGCCCAAACAACCCCAATCGCCATTTATTACCATCGAAGTGGCCCCTCCACTCTCCCCCTTCGCGCGGGCGTTGTTGTTTTTTCGATATATATACACACGCTCTCGTTGCAGAGTGGCCCCTCGACGCGCGATCCAAAAAGCATTCGCTGCGCGAGGACACGTATAAGCTCGTTTTTTATATTTATCGCTCAAGTTTGGCCGAATGAAAGTGCACTTCCTCAAAATTCTCCGCGCACGCGGGCACACACGCGCGTCGTAATTTCGCCGTCGCGATTGTATTTTGCTCTTTCGGGTCAGCTTTACTTTTCGGTAGCTCGCGATGAATGTATAGGGAGAGCGAGGAGGAAAAAAAACACAGGCGAAAGGAAATCTATACCCAGCGAATAGTCGGAAAATGTGGGACACCCAGAGCACAGTGCAGCTTGTGTACGGGCACACACATACACAGAGGAAGTGTGCACAAGCTTGCGAGCGCGCGACGAAATAATTTTTTTGCATTCGCATCGCCCGCTCGTTTATCAGACGTCGAAAGCTTTTTCGGCTTTATTGCTTGTTATTGTTTGCCTTGCGCGCGAGCGCGTATACCAGCACCTATCCACAACATTACAAAGCTTTTTAATTTATCATATGGAATCTATACGAGAAACAACGACGATATAATTGATTTTCCAGTTGATGAATGGAAATATAAAATGAATATTTCCACTAAAAATCGTACTTTTGTCATGTTTATTTCACGCGCATCGAATCGGGTATATGGGTACTCGTCGAAATGGAGTTTTTTCATTTTATTCTTAGTATCAAAATGTTAAAAACAACATACCAGGATAAACGGCAATCAAGACGAATCATCGGACTAAATGTTTATGCTTTCATATTCGTAGCAATTAATCACAGGTTTCGTGTTAGTTACTCATTCAAGCCTCATAGCGCCAAGCAATAGTCCATTCAATGAGAGATTCAATACTACATCAAGTCAAGTCTCCCCACGCGTAATGGTCAACATATTTTCTAATCAGTCCCAATGCAGTCAATGTTCCATCTTGTTTTAATTATAAATGAATAGCATATATCTACTTGTGTAACCAAACACGACAAGTAATTAATATAGATACCCTACCATCCATTTACGTAATAACATCCAAAATAAGTGATTGCAGGTCATCAATGCCACAAATATAACCTTAATATTTAACAGTAAGACTTAAAAATCTCTCAACGCAGCCATATTCCTAATAAGATTGTTCAAATCCAAGCCAGACGACTCCGACTCTCCCGTACGCGCACTTCTCTTTGTACCCCCAGCTATCTGCCGAAGTTGGCCCGGGCAGACACCGACGTCGCTCCGAGGGGGTAAAATTTATTCGGGTGCCGAGGCCTCTCTCTCCCTCCCTCGGCGTATATAAGGACGCTCGGGCCTCGCTCGCGCGCTTGTTCGAGGGCCGTGCCCGACTAATCGGATAATATATGTACGACGCTGGCGCACGGCCTTTCTCTCTCTCGCTCTCGCACACAGACTCACGTGAAAACGAGCGAACGAGACTCTCCCGCACTCAACTCCTCTCTCTCTGGCCATCGCAGGCATAACCCCCCGTACGTACGGATTATCGGCAAGTTTCAAGGCGCGTAATATCAGGGGCCGAAAGGAGGGAGAAGGAGGAGAGAGGCATAGGTGCGCGCACGAGAGGGGGACCAAGTTACACCAATAACAGAACCACCGGCGCTGCCGCTGCTGCTGCGGACCGGTGCAATATGCAAATTGCCCGTGTAATGGCCGGGTAAGCGTCTCCCCCTCTCTCTGCCGATCCCGAGCTACGCCGTCTACGCCCAAAGGAATTATTCGAATCGACGGCGGCGGCGGGGCGCGCGCCCGCGCTGTTCTACAAATGGATTGATCATCATCGGTTTTCCTATCGATTACTTCCCGATGAATTCATTACCGGCTGCCCGCCCGCCGGCTCTGCATCATGATCGAGTGTTTCTAAACACAGTGGGTGGTGTGCATTCGCGCTGCAAGTAGTCCTCGAAACCCCCGGCCCGAAATAGCCAAGCTGAATTCGTAGTGCCCGTAGTTAGCGCGCGCGCAGTGCAGCATAACTCGCATACTTTTACTCGGTGTGTATTGTAATTCGAATTAGCACGCTCGGAACGTATAGTACCGCGAGGAAAAAAGGGGCTTTACATTCTAATTACAAGTATGGGTTGAGCGGCAGCGAGGATAGAGTTTTAACAATGTAAATTGTTTTGCGAACTTGTCGTGTTTTATTACAAGGCAATTTTAATGAGATTTAAGGAAAAGTACGCATAAACCATAATTTAAGGATTTGAAAATTAAAAACCTTTTTGGTAACCAAATAGCAGGATCAAAATATCCAAATGCAAATCATATAAAGTCAAAAGAAATGACATAAGACCAAGCTTGCACGGTTATACCGGGACTAAATGAAAGACTATAGAAGGGCTCAAACAAGCTAACAGACGAAAGAAACAAAGAGAGCAAGAGAGAAGATTTGCGTCTTGAGGAGTTCCTTGCAAGCCACGGTCGAATATATCCCTCTCGGTGCAAAACCTGCGCGGGGAGGGAGAGTCGAGAGGGGGGAGCGGAGGGAATTATTGACGCTCGACCGAGCCAAACGTCGGCGGAAAATCCTAGCGGATTACGGGCCGTATGCATAAATGATCCCGAGGATTGGAGGCGCAAAGAGAATGCAAGAGAGTAAGAGAGAAAGCGCGCGAGGTGCAACGTAGCTGTAGCCCGCCCCCGTTATACTGCACTTGTTTGCTCGGTTACGAGAGAGAAAAAGAGGAGAGAAAAGGAAGTCGCGGAAGCGAAATGAGGCCAGATAGAATTAGATAAAACGCGAGAAAGAAGGAGAAAAAATGGGGCAGTCGCGCGACGAGACGAGCTTTCCACACGGACCGATAAGCCGAAAAATACAGGGAAGAGAGAGAGGGTACGTACCTTTGCGGAGTGAGAAAAGAAGCCGGGACGTACACTCGCCTCGCGAAATCTGAGAGACACGCACGAATACGAGCAGGAGAGAAAGGGAATCCGGAGCAATAAATATTTTATTCCTCGCCCATCGCTCGTCGTCCCGTCTTTTCCTTCGTTTGTCCAACTCTCTCTCTCTCTTTTTCTTCGCTTTTCGCGCACGTTTCTTAATGCCCGCCCCCGAAGCCGTTCGCTCGCTCGCCGCTCCAAAATCACTTCCCTTTCATCCTCTATCTCTTCCCTCGGCACGCTGGTAACGTCAGTCTTCGCACTCGAGCCCCGTCGACGTAGCTTGTAAGTAGACGAGGATTTACATATTCAATCAAGCGTATAACTCGATGTCTCGGCCGAAAGACGCCATGAGCACCTCCTTATACATTTATCATAACAAGCCCGAACAACTCGCTTTAAAAGTTTCGCCTCGTGCGCCAGCGAACGCCTCACAACTCTACGACGACGTCTCTCGATCCGATTTCGACTTTCAGTCACCTTTCGGTCTTCTCTCTCTCTCTCTCTCTCTCTCCCGCTCTCTCCGTCTCTCGTGCTTTGCACTTCGCGCAAGTATTCGCGGCGTTGGCACATGTCTAGCGCACATAGCTCCCTCTCCCTCCCTCTCTCCACGGCTCAGGTAATGCGAATGTCAGGTGCGCCCGCCGAAGAGACATTTCTCATTTTGACGTGGCTGTAGATGCCTCAGCACCCCCTCTCTTTTCTTCTATCCTCACCTCTTCCGCTGCCTCGTCATCGCGGAGCTACGCTATCGATCGGCGAATCGAAAACTCGCGAGAGGCAGCTGAGCGAGAGGAATCAAAATAGGCCGCGGGGGAGGCCCTTATAACTTTTCCACAAGCATCATTTATTAGTGATTCTATTTCGTTGCTGCAGTTTGCTTTCAAGCAACTTGAGTAAACTCGGTGCGGAGAGATTCAAAGCTAGCTGCTTTCCTATCCGTGCGAAAGTTAAGGATTTCAAAATAGAAGTGCATTACGGGTGTCGGATATTTACAGAATCTAAACTAAGATAAGCTTTCGGATTTGTTTATATAAGAAAAGATTTAAAATAGTGAAAAATGCTCGCTACTATTGAGGAGGAAAAGCAATATCTGTATCTTGCGTTGATACTCAAAATTTAGTAAGATAAACTAGAAACGGCGTGGAAAGCCGTTTCAAGAAAGCGTAATATCGGGACATAACTCCCGCATATACATATTCTTTATCTCTTGTTTTTATTACGCGAGCAGTAAACTGGCTCGTAGAAAGAATATAAAGCATTATCCGAAATGTCGCATGATAATTATTAATAAACTTATTTCGTAGAAAGCATGATAAAATTTTGAATTCGATAGGGCAAGGAAGCTGCAGAGGTAATAGAGCGCAAATATAGCAAATAAAAATATGCTTTCGTGTATAACCAATGAAGATGAAATATAAAAATCTTTATGCGAAGTAGACACTGAAGGGATTTTTTGTCATTTACGACGCGCAAAGTGCCGTCTGCTGATGCAAAGCTTTGATATAAATGCTTTACGACTCTATATCGCTCAAAAACGACATCTTACTCCATAAACCATATTCCCCAGAACAAACCGCAACAGAGCCTCCTATGGTTTTAAGTTTTGCCGTTATTTATCGAATAAGAAAAAAAAAGCCTGAAAAATATAAAAGAAATATTTATTAAGTGACAAGTATATTTCATGGGAAACTACTGATATTTCTGTATATAAGCGGATACCAAAGCGATATGTCAATATACCTTGTTAATGAATATAAATGGAATTTTCATAAAGGAACAGGTTATATTTTAGACTGCCAAAGTACTTTTTCGCGCTATAAAACGCAACAAAGAATTTATCAAAGCGAGAACGAAACAAATACAAGAGCGGACGGGGCGCAGGCGAGTCAAAGCGATCTGCGCGGCGATATTAAAACTGCCGAGAAAGAAAGAGATAGGCGGGACGATATACGGGGAGGCGAGCAAAGTAACGAAAAAACAAACGTCTGAAAAAAGCGTGTAAAAGTACAGTGAAGAGAAAGAGAGAGAGAAAGGCATTGCCACCGAACAAACCAACTCGAGATGTAAATCAGCGAATGATAAGCCCTCCCCGACTGTTTCAGCGGCGGCGAACGAAGAGAGACGACGATTTTCAGATAAGAGCACGAGTCAGAGCGAGCGGTTGGGGCGCGTGCGGCAAAGCCACAGAAAGAGCGCGAAGTAAAGGACAGGAGCGGGCGAGAGGGAGAGAGCGAAGTGAAAAAGAGACGGAGAGAGCGCGGGCGCATGCACGTGTATCAGAGAAAGGTGGCCCGAGAGCCGAATGAAAATGTCCCGAGCGCGAATTATTTATTCGCCTTCTTTGCAAAAATTCGCACTTAAACCGCGCCTCGAGAGTAATATACCCCCACCCTTTGCCCCCATTAATTTATCCGTCCGCGCGTTTGCTTATATACAACCCTCTCTCACTCTCTATCCTCCTACCATTCTCTCTCTCTCCTCGTCTCGCGGGCTAATTGCAAAAAAAACAATTAGATTATAAAGTTTCGCTTTTGCAACGGATAGCGGGCGATCCCCCTGTGCTCGAGCGGCCGCCGCGTCTGGATAACGAATTCTGTGAGCGCGTTTCATTATCTATTGTGTGCCGCGCGCGCGCGCGCGCAGTCGGCGAAACTCCAGATTTTAACAAAGCGTGCTCCGAATTCCCTATCTAAGCCCCCTGCCGACCGCGTGTGCTCTCTTCGGCTGTCCTGGACTTTCTTTGATACACGAGAGAAATTCGATAACTTACTTGATTAATTTTAATGGCAACTGGACGTCCCCCTCTTATCATTCCCGATATATCCGCATTCTTCGAGGGATATGCGAGCTCGATCGCCGTGATATAAATTGCAAGCGGCTGTCGAATGGAACGACGAAAGTTTTTGTATCCGCAAAGAGTTGCGGCGGGGAGCTATTGTGTTAGAAACGGATATCGTATATGGATTTGCTAAACTGGTCATTTGGAAGCATAAAGACTTTACTTTATTGATGTTTTTAACGTTCAATAATTACGTTACAAGAATACTATAAAAACAATTTCAATGCTTGACTGCTGCTCTGATAAGTCAACGTCTCGGCCGAACCGCATAAATTATTTTTTATGCATTTTTGAAAAGTATCAATTTATGATGTATTAACTGCAACAAAAAGAAACCCACGAACTTTTTATGAGGTCATACAAAAAATATTTTCTTTGCCAACAAGTTTTAGCGTGAGCCGATAATCGAGGAAGGTGAAAAGAGTGTTCGCAAAGTGCAGGGGCACGCGCGAACATGTGTCGCCCATCACCGATAGATTTTCAATTTGCTTTGTGAAAAGACCAGACCAGCAGGCTACGCCTGACAGCTGCAATCTTTGCCGCAGCACTGACTATCGTTCTGCGGTCGCGTAACGACGCTTTCAGAATTTCAAAGCCGAAATATAGGCGTATAAGTGAAACGCACAACAAAATACACACACGACTGGCTTGGCGATGGGCTCGCCGAGTAAAATGCGGCGCGCCGGGCCGCCGCTCGCTCGAGTGACACGCAATTAGCGGGATTATCTCGTAGCGCGATCGCAAATCGGGATTAGCGCTCGTTCGCTTGCAGCCTTCCGCGATTTACTGCGCCCCTCTTTATCTACTTTACCCCCCGCTCTTTTTCTTCTCTCCACCGAGCTCACTTTTTACCTCGACATTTCGCCAATTCGCCATCGCTTTATCGGCTTTTACATATCCAGTAAAAGCTTTTTTACCGTGCGCCCCGGCCGCTAGAGCGCGTGCACGCGTTAAGTGATTCGCTGGAATTTCGGAACTCGATTTATTACAAGGCAGTACGGAAAATAATATACGCGAACGCGGAGGAGAGCCGATAACTCTCGTAAATTCTAATTTCCGTGGCAGCTGAGTGATGCGTCGACGACGCGGAATTTCGATGTACGCGCGACGTCGCAAAAATAAGATCTGAAAAAGGCGAGTGCACGCTGCAGTTCTTCCGTGACTCGCTCGATCGCGTCAAATTGACGGAACTTTAATCCCAGTTGATTTTTTCACCCTCGCCGCGATATTTAATGCGACTCGAAATATCGCACACACCGGGGGGCGATGTAAACATTTTTTACCGCACGCGCTCTTGTGGACTGGTGTAGGTGCGGGGCTACGCAAAAACTAACGAAAATAAACGTTTACGCCGGAAATCAAAGTAAAACACTTTTATGACGAGGCGCGGCATGAATTTCCCGCGTGATTTTCCGGGCGCGATGCCCGGCTGGCAAAAAAAAACGCCATTCGATACTTAATCGAACGCGCGCGCTGTCAAAGTTTTCAGCCACGCGTGTCCCCTCGCGGACATAATTCTTCGGGGAGTACGGGCGTATACACGCGAAAGTACCAGCTGTTGCTTTTTATTTCTCTGCCCTGCGTGTGTACGCGCGCGCTGCAGCTTCCCAGTCACTAACTGTAAAAATGTAAATCGCCCGGGGACTTTGATAGAACTACCGCCGCTGCAATGTACCGCGCACACATGCGTGCGTGAAAGAAAAAAAGCGGTTGGCAGCCTCATCTACGCGCCACCGCGATAGCAACCACTAACACATAAAATTGTAGAAAAAGTGGCATGAGCGCGTACCGTATAATCCGCTCGAAATTAACCGAGAGATTATTGCTCCAATTTACACTCGGCGCGTTAATTCTGTGTAGTCGATCTCTCTCTCTCTCTGTCTCTCTCACGCGACATCACTTGCACAAAAAGCAGTAGCGCAGAGCACGGAAAAAATTAGGAGTCCGATAGCGCGGCGCATACGACTAATGGGTATCGATAGAGTAATTAACGAGTCTCGCCGCGGTGTGAGCGCGCTGGCAATACAACGCGCTCGCCTCTATATTGCGCTTACGTGGCCGGCGCGGTACGACACATATCGCATAATGCTGTTGGCTTCTCTCCCACTCCATAGCGTGCGCTCGCACACGAGGTTTTCCTCCTTTCTGCGCGACGACGACGAAGGCAGTCGAAGAGCGCGTCGAGTCGAGGCTCGTTGTCAGTCGGCTGAGATAACGAATTGCGTAAATATCTCTCAGCTCGCGTGTGCGCGTGTCTGCCCGCCTGTCTGCAGCCTCGAGTGACTCTCTGGTGGGTATAAAGTACAACTGTTGAGGAAAAAGTCGCTGCTGCTAGCTATAATACTTATTGCGCTTTTATCTGCATTTGCTTTATTATCATGTGTATGTGTGTGCCTGTGTGTGTTTCCGTGGAGCTGGACACGTGTCTCGCAAGTTTTCCCGGCTGCTCACGCGCAAAATTTCGCGGTGTTGTCCGTACGCGTACATTGTGTAGAGTTGAAGAGCAAAGAGAGAGCATCGATCGCTGAAGGATTTATCGTGTTTATTTTCTTTGTGCAAGTTTTTCTTCCGACCCGGCGACGCCGTGATTTTTCCATTCGATCCGTTTGATCGCTCGAGCGTTCGCGGCACTTTTTGACAGCTGTTTCGAAGTGTGCATGCGCGTGTGTGTTGTATGTATGTGTGTACATGTGCGCAGTGCGCGTGCGCGTATTGTACAGCCGAGCGCCACACGCGCGCGTTCCAATAGAACTTCGTAAAACTTTGGGCAAATAAAAATGTTCACTTCTGTTTGGCTCGACCACGTCGTTTTCGAGTTTATAAAATCGAGTTATAGGGCGAGAGAGAGAGAGAGAGAAAGAGCGAGACCTCACTGTGAGAGTTCATTGATAACTTTCTGAGTAAATATTAAAACAGAAGTAATTGATGTGGCGGTATCATTGATTTCGGCTAAAGTGGAAAAATTTAATTAACTCTTATGGCTTGTAGTACAAGTTTAAGTGCTAGATCTCAAGTGTGGTATTACAACTTCAAGTACTCTTAGTTACACGTGACGTCTACTGTAATAACCGGCGCACGTTTCCTTGACCGAAACATATAGGAAGCATAAATTTCGTATAATGTTGTTAATACTAAAAAATAATTGTTCTAAATTAACAAGATTACAATGTCGTACGCCGATTAAAAATGCAATAAAGTAGCAAAACTTTTTATTTACTTGAAATATTCCATCTAAAGAAAGCAAAATCCAACAATTTCTGAGAACAATACACGAGGAAAATAAATGAATAGGTTCGTGTTACTGGGAATACCCAGATCCCATCTTATTTTCCTTGTTTAATCTAAAAAGGTTCTTTACAATAATCCAAATGAACAAAATACATTCGTTCTGCGAATAAAAGTACACACACACATATTATATATAACGAAAAATGTACGTAAAATATTCGTTTCAGGCAAAAACGTTACTAATTTTCATAATTATAACTATTACGATTATCACTGTGTGTTTACACAAGACAATGTAATTATACACATTTCGCATAAGATAATGAACTTAATGATTCTTAAATATATTTCCTTATCTCTCGTCCACGATAAATAAAAAAAAAGTTTTTCCTTATCCCATACTTACTTTCTAAATATTGTCTCACGGCACAATATACACCTCAAATGCTTGTCGAAAATAAATTAATCACATGAACTTCTCGAACCTTGAGCCTCGCGCGACGCAACCGCGTCACTTTCGAAATGCACGCTGGAGTGGGGAAAAAGGAGCATGCACAAATACGTACGCACTTACTTCCTTGAGAAAAAGACAGAAGGCAACGATCGGTTTTACGAGGCGCTGCCGTGCAGTGTGCCCTCGTAAAAACCAAGATAATCGTCACAGCGAACGCGCCGGCGCGGCTGTGCGGCCGCTTATCGCACGCGCCATAGCGCTAGCACTATACCCAAAAATAGGTGAAAACAAAGTGTCGCCTCGATCCGAGCTCCGATCCGCGAAAAAAGAGCCGAAACGAACAAATCACCGGAGGAATCCCCGTCGTCGCACTCGAGTCACGTGCGCGGGGGTTAACACCTCCTACGCGTACTTTTTCATTTTCCTTCGTTCGTTCGCTCGCTTTCACGTATGTATTGGTCCCGCCCCCGCGTGCGGATTTTTGCAGATTCATAAATATGTCGCTCAAAAGAGCGAGCAATAAGCTTGCCGCGGGTACGGCGAGGGTGTTGTATAGTACCGAAACTATCAACGTACGTCGTGTGCCGCGCTTGAACAGTAGTGCGGCTACGGTTCGTCTTATCGTAGTTCTGCGGTTGTGCCATTATACAACATAAGCTCATTTTTTTTCTTTATCAGCAAGGCTTTTCTTGTGGAAAATATAAAGTTAATCAGTTTGCTTTTATAAGCGCTTTCATTGTTTTTAATGTAAACTGAAACCAATTTTTCACGCCGCTACAACGAATGGCACGAACGTTTTTCTAAATGATTTATCGATGACAGCTCGCTTTTTCATTTTTATCACTGCTTGTTAAATTCATATTTATCACACAATACGCATGGCTATCGGAAATATATATATATATTTTTTTTTTACTTTGAAAAAAGTTTCAACAATTGTATGTTTTTGTTCCGACAGGTGTTTTTTTAGTTTTCGCAAAAAAAAAAAAAAAAATGACAGATAAAAGCGATTCTGAAGTGAGACAAAGGAAAGGTATGGTTTCTTTAAGTTTGCAAAAGTTTTTGTGTGCATTGTAAAATACCGGAAAATTGATATATTTCGTTTTCAGTTACTGAAGAAAGTTCTGACGAAAAAGATAGCGTTGAAAAGGAAACGACTGAAGAAAATAAGACTGTAAAAGATGTTAAAGAATTCAAAAGTAATTGGGAAGCGGTAAAATACTACTTCAACAGATTCAGATATTATCATTTTATCGTGGCAGATACTATCGACAAATATGCATCTGCCGCTTGCCTCTGGCTAATTAATATGTATTTTAAACTTTTTATGGGTATGGGTGTCGATGCTCCATCAGTATTAACTGAACCAGACGATTAAGTCAAATATTTTTAACGGAGATAAATCATATTTTTATACACATATTGTAAATTCTATCATTCATCATTGTACAAAAGCATTCATTCATCAATAGACATACATCTAAATAAAAGTAAAATAAATATTATACAGTATAATAAAACATTTTTAACTGTGTGTTTTCCAAAAATTATAATAAGACAATTATTTAAATCATTATTTAAAATATTGTAAAAGTGTGAAAGAAGAAAAAAATATTCATTACAGGTATTCTAAAAAACGTGTTGCATTATGCTTTGAGACGACTATTAAATTATAGCGATAAGTTATTACGTCAAGTAATAAGCAAACTTTTTTTACCTTAGACATACATAATTTAATGTATTGATATATTTTTGTAAAAATTTAAAAATAGAAGTATAAAATTCTTTACCGATAAAAAAATATTTTGCAAAATGACATTCATTTAAATATAAAATATTCTCTTTAATAAATTGTTCTCATATTACATGATAAGAAACAATATAGTATAATAGAGTATTTAATATAATATTATAAATAAATAATATAATAAAGTATTTTAAATAGAGGAAAACAATATTTTCAACAAAATTTAAGTTCTTATAAAATAGTGTAACGAATTCATGTATTAGTAAAAGTATTTAATTTGCATTCGTTATCCGCAATGAGTAAGTCATCTCTTTCTCTCTACAAAACACTGAGCTAGATAATCGCAGTTTATAAATCCATGAATAATTCTATAAGATAAAACGCAGTCCTGCAGATAGTGAATCGAGTCCACAGTTTGGATATCACAGTCCTCGGCAATCGAACTGTAGTCATGACAGAAGGGATGTAAGGGATTTTTCGTTGGATTCCAACGTTGCAAACTTCAAACACATTGTAAGGGGCTCTTTAATTTAAAAGAAATATATTTTAGAAAAGAATGTGGAATGGATTAAACATTCATGTAAAGCTAAAGAGAACCACCTTAACGAATATACATATATTTGTATTCCCATGTCCACTATAATGGCCACTTTTATAGCCTGAAAAGCGGAATAAAAATTTTTATTCCCGCTAATATAACATCGTCTAATTGTCTACGTTTCCAGTGAATAACGTACTATTTAGAATAAACTATAGTTTATCCTAAAAAACCTTGGCACGTAAAAAGGTCAATTAATTCATTGACAATCCTACATGACCAAAGGTGCCTCTCTCGAGGAAAACCAACAACTTCCAAGGGTAGCCCAAGAAAAGGAGCATACGAGCCATCCCAACATCCATTTTATCCAACGACACATCTATATTAGTATCTTCACGCACACACGTCGTACAGCAGCAGCAGCAACCTCCTTCCTCGTATAATACAGGCCGAGCGCACAGCCGTCCATGCAGCCAGGCCTTTGATATTCCGCATTATACGGAGCATACACGTACGGGCGGATCCTTCCATCGCGCGCCACCCGAAAGAAACGACCTATTTCTGCGCTTGGCGAATCTTACGGTGGAGGCGGCAGCGACGTTCCTCCACCTCTTCCCTTCCGGGGCATTCAAAAATTTCCCTCTACTGCGGCGGCAGTGGCGGCGTCGGCCTTTGAATGTGCCGCGTCAATCGGACCGTGCCAGCAGGGGCCGCGTGCAAAAATTAGAAATATGCAGCGCGCGCGCGCGAGAGAGAGAGAGAGAGAGAGATTCGCTTAGACCGGCCACTGCTACTGCTGCAGCATTTACACACGCCCGCGCATCGTGTGCGCCCTGTTTCGCGGATGACCCACCGCCGCCGGTGCTGGTGGTGGTATGAGCTCGGACTTTTATTCCCTTTCTTTTTTGAATACCGAGCGTGGCCGAGAAAAAAATATTTTAAGGTGAGCGAACGCGAGCGGGGCTTGTAGGTGTGGTGTACGTGGAAAATATATGTATAGACTAACGGTTTTGCGCATTTTCGGTCTCTGTTGCGCTGCATTTTTTGTGCAGCAACCCTGTTCGGTAATTTTGAAATTCTGATGGTATACTTATTACTTATTTATTTATTTATTATGGTATATTTAATGAATTTTTATTCGTACGCAAAAGTAGTAGCTGGAGAGAGATTTTGTTTTTATAATTATTTATTTGGGTTTACGGAGTGTAATGCAGAATTAATTATGAACTTTTGATTATGGAGTAATAATAATGCACAGACAATAATTTTAAACATTGTATACGTGAATAAAGATCAGTTGTTAATATCAAAATGCATGATAAAGTCCATTTTGTACAATATGCAATCTACTATTGTTATTACATGTTAACGAATATCATATAAAAGGTAAAATAATTATTGAATATTCAACATATTCGACTATTTATAAATATTTAACGTTTAATATTCATTGAATACCAAATTTGGCGGTATTAAATACATAAAGAACCTCAATTTTCGCCCAAAGCATATTTGATTTACGAGAATTTATAATAACGTAGAAACTCATGCGATAAATTGCAATATGTATGATATATTTATTCTTCCAATAACTATAATCGTTTAATAAATTCAAACAGCGAAAAATAAAGACAAACTACTTCAACCATTAGAGTAAAATAGAAGGAACACTACGTCCTTTCCCAAACCATCCCAAAATTCTGGTGCTTTAACTACCAACCCCTAACTCACTGCCACAAAAGCCATTCCACACATAGCGCAAGGCCCAGATGACGATAAATCGAAGCCAACAGATTTTAATATCGCGCTAATCCCACATCCCTCTCGCAATATCCCGTACGTCGGTCGTTCTTTCCAGTATCCCCCTTTTTACCGCCACCCGCTATATACCACCGCCCGTAAAACTTAGCCAGCCAAGCCACGCTCACGCGACGAGACGAGAGCTGATACAGGCCACTCGCTCGCGAGAGATCGACGAGGCCGCAAACTATAAAAGATCCATTTACGGGCACGCGCGAGCGCGCAGGGCTGTAAGTAGGTATACGTACTGCGTTCGCTTCATTTCGTATGCGGCATCCAAGTTTGCCGAGGAAGCGCCTACTGCACTTTCCCTTTCCCCCTCGTCAGCACGTACGCGAGCGCGTATAATACTTATACACCAGGCGCGCGAGCGAGCGATCATGCGGGGGTGGGAAAAGCTAGACGGCGGCGTCGGCGGCGGGCGCAACAGCTCGGCAAGAAGAACGGGCTGCAATCTCGTAATGTAATCCCGCGAACGGTGTAATCGCGTATATCGCATTAATCACGCGCACTCGCGCATCGGTTGCGAGCTTCCACCACCCCCCACCGTCGACGCCACCCGCTGTGTCGCAGGTGTCAAGGTCTGCGAAGGATGTCTAGGAAGACGAGATGCCGCTGTTATGCGATGGATATCATGGCGTAACAAGATATGTAGTTTAGAACGATGAATCGAAAAATGGTCTAGAAAATTGGAAAAATGTTTTTGTGAATTATATTAGTATTACATAAGGTGGCGATATGCTGAAGTTGTAAACTAGTTGAGTCTTTAATTAGAAGATCGTTATTTGTCATCTTACAGAATCAGCTAAAGCTTCCCAAGTAAGTACAACAGATATAACCCGGGATGATTTAGATTCTAACATTAGAAATTGTAAATTTTATAGCAAAAAAATGCAATTATAAAGTAGGGATGCACGAATACTCGACTCGACGTGTGTGAACAATATCGCACTATTTTTTCGAACTCAAGTCGAATACTTGATACTTTGAATTCTTCAACATCATACGAACTACTCGTATACCATCAGACAATTCGGACCAAATGAACTACTCGGACGTGATTGAACTACTCGATTTGGTCGAACTGTCCGAACTAGATCGGACTGTTCCACCCAAAAACGGACTGTTCGATTTTGGCGAACTGTTCGACCAGGTCGGACTATTCGATTTATGTCGAATTATTTGAAGTATTTTTTGTTTGTTTATTTATTTAACTTTAACAAAAATGAATGCCTATTCAATGGAATAATTTAAAAAATTTAAAAAATAGTATTTTGCTATTCATTATGAAATAATTTTATTATAAATTTATTATAAATATATCAGTTAAAAGAGGAATTTTAATTCTACTGTATAGAAAACGAAATTTGAAGTAAAAAAATGTGTCTATCAAAAATAATAATATCATAAATCAGATTTTACATATGCATAATAGAAAAAAATAATTACAAGCTGGGCTTCAAATAGCTCAATCATATCGAACAGTTTAGTTACTTCGAACAGTTCGATTATTTCAAACTGTTCGGTTATTTCGAACTGTTCGATTATTCCGAACTTTTCAATCGAACTTTGAACAGTTCGATCACTTTGGACCGTCGATTATGTCGAACAGTACGGTCATTTCGAACTATTCGATTGAAGTTCGAGTAGTTCGGTACTTCGAGTAATGAGTCCGACTCGACTCGAGTTCGTCGAGTCGAGTATTTAGGCCGAGTAGTTCGAATTTCGAACAGTCCGACACTCCTATAATAAAGTAATAGGATAAAGCTTGATACAAAACAAGACATCAACAAAAAGAGTGAGAAAAATCTAATAAATACAGCGAAACGATAAAAACTTGTTTACATACACGATCACTATTCAGATAAAGAAAACATGGAAATTAGCACTTCATGCCAGTCAAATGACCGCTCAAGCTGTACACGAGGTAGACAAGCCCTCTCGTATCCTCGGAAGAGTGATGAGTGGGAGAGAGCGAGTAACGAAAGGGGTAATACAATTTGCTTGACGGCTTCGCGTGCGCAGACGACGCTACACGTACGCTGCATATTTGCATCGAAAGATGACGAAGCGGAACGTCAGAGTACGAGAGAGAGAGCGAGAGGGAACCCTAGAGGGTCATGAAGTAGCAGCGACTACAAGGAGCAAATATACACAGACACTCACACATTCGCACATACACGTCTGTAAGAGAAAGAGAAGGATACAGCAGGATGATTGCTCGGCCGCCGCAGCCGTGGCCGAGGTCAACACGTGTGAGAGAGAGAGAGGATGCACTCTAATATATTCTCGCGCGCGCGAGAGCGTACGAGGTGGGAATGCCAAGTACACCGGAGAGTCGTAAGTGGACGACAACGAGGAAAAGCAGTTCGCATTGACAATGCCGGAACTCTCTTAAAAGACGAAAAAATGCAATTGGTGGCGGAATCTGGGTATAATGTAGTGGTTGTATTGCGGCGGATGAATTGTTCTTCGTTTGCATGCAGTTAACATTTTTAAAAAGCTATTCTATATTTCGAGCTTCTAAAATTTTTTTTAATGTATGTAGGTGTTAATTTGTAACGACGTTTTAAAACTATGAAAAAATCGTTTTTAATATTTTAATTATAAATACGTTACTATTTCAGTTCATTTTATTGAATGTATCAAAGTAATTCTGTAGCAAATAATTCATTTCATTTTAATCATCAGTAACGCAGATTGCTAATGGATGGACCATTCAATTAGAGCGTTTATTATAACCTTAGCAACTTAAATTGGTTGGTAAATATATTATTTTTATAAGTTTTCAGATGTTTTAACTATATTGTTCTTATATTCAAAAGTTTCTTTTTTCCAGTTAATACTCTAAATACTTTGAATGAATTCCTTCTATTGGTACAAAAACAACTCGAACCGCACAAGTTCATTTATTGAAAAAGGATCGATATTGCAACCGTCACTGGTACGTGGATAGACGAATCTAATAGAAGGGTCGAAGCCGATCGCGCACCTCCCAAAACGCTTGGGCCAATGGCACTTGAAATGGAAGCGTGGAATAGAAAGCACACTCGCGCCTCGACTCCGAATTGTTTCGTTCTCCATCCCACTCTCGCATTGTTCCAGGCTCGAAGCTTTTGAAATACTTTTCAGCATAGTTTCGCGGAATTACGCAACTGCGTAGATATATGTGCGCAGCACGCGTCCCTGCATGCAGGCAACCTGCGGGAGATGCAATATAAGGATTGAGCTGCACACGCGAACAAGAGCATTCGCCACAAAATAGTTTACCATCTTTACCTAAAAAACTTTTCTGTAATTGTACAGCTACCTGATTGAGTTTTGTCTACTTAATTTCCTGTTCGACGACTCTGCTTGTATACGTATGCGGGTGTTTCTATGACCCTAGATCCTTTTTATTCCGTTTCGTTTGTACTCTTCGTTGAGAGAATTGCTGAAACCAGTAAATTTGATTTTATAGGCGACTCGAGCGTGTTTTTCAGTTGAAAAAATATTATATAGGATGTACGAGTGTCTAACAAAAACTAGAGGATTTTCTATATAACACATAAAATATTTTGATAAAGTTGTATCGTGTAGCTGTCGACAGGTGATCGCATTCGTACGGCTCAATGATAGATGGCACTCACCCGTTCTATACGCAAGTTTTTGCTATTATGTCGAATGAAAAAAAGGCGAAGAGTTTTTGGCGTTTCGATTCTGCGCGTATACACACGACAGCACGGGAGCATCATGTACCAAGCGAGAGGGGGGAGGGATGGAGAGCAGTGCATCAGGAACGAGGATTACAGAATTCCAATTAAATTTAGCCATCGACTGCTCGTCTTGTTTTCAAATGGCTCGATGAATGATACTACCTCGTCCATTATCCAACGCTTTTATTGCACTTTTAAACCTTTTATTTACTTATATTTCATTAAACTAAACAAATCTCGGAACGAACACTTCACTATAATCTCTGTGAAATGAGCACAAGAGTTATTATTGTAAAATGTTATTATTTGATAACTACTCTATCAGATTATATATGTGCAATTCTACGGAATATGGGGTCCAAAAAATGTTAAAAAAAATTTTTGGGGCACACCTACCACACAACATTTTTTTGGTTCTTTGGGGGTTCCGAATATGAGAAAAATGGTGTACACGCATTATCTGTTGCCAATCTTTTTTGTCGACCAAATTAATCTCGAATATTTTATGCGATTTTTCCCTTCCACCTTAAACCTCTGCCATTTGGTTCAGGAACGTCCGACATAACTTTTCAAAAAAAAAAATTAAAACTAGAAAGTAAGAGCTTTAATTTTTTTTTTGAACGATCAAAAATGTTGATTCCTTCAAAAGTTATAGCAGTTTGAAGTTTAGCGTCGAAATGGCACAAAAACACGTTTAAAGTCAG
>UXGD01003753.1:0-19306 GCA_900474315.1 Torymus auratus
TAGACATCAAAGTCAAAGAACCAACTTTAGAATCTATTTTAAAAAAGAAGAAAGTTTATATGCCACCTAAATTTATGTCTGTAGCAGAGGCTGCAGATCAACTTTTACAAATAATAGAAAAGAAATCAAAGAATAATACAGACATTTTACGTAAGCTTAAAATAATTTTGTATCTTTTATCAAACTTTATTTCATTACTATATAGAATAATTTTCTACAGCTCTCACTGCATCCAATCTTGCAGTTGGATTTGCAAGAGTTGGTTCAGATGATCAGCAAGTAATAGCTTGCTCCCTTTCTAAGATGAAAGAAGTTGATCTTGGTTCTCCGTTGCACTGCCTTGTGATTCCTGGAAACAATTTACATCCCCTTGAATCAGAATATTTATTAGAATATGCTCTTGATAAAAGTGAATTTAAAGAGTTGGTACACTGAAGTTACAGTTTCATGTAATGGTAATTTTACATTATAAAAAGATTTTCTTTATTTGTACGACAATTTTTATAGTTTATGAGAAATCTGTCTTACATATAACAATGGCCTTATTTCTTGTGTCTCTCAAATCAACAAAAATTAATATTTTTTGACAACCGACAATAAAATTGTCAAAAGGAAAAAGATTGTTCTCCCATAACCATGTGTGTATACGCACGTGGTTTTTTTACTCCCTCATTCCATTGGTCTAACCACGTGGCTGCGGACCTACTGTGTGCTGTAGCCAATCATAAATGCGCGCGCTTTAGTATAATTTCTAGTGGAAATCAAGTATAACATCTAGGAATATAGGTTCAAAATTACTAGGTATTACTTGATTTCGACTAAAAATTACGAAAGCGCGCGCATTTAGGCAATTTTTTATATCCTCTTGGAAAAGGATCATATAAGATTACTCAGAAAATAAAGAAACATCCGAAAATAATTGAAAAAAATATTTTTTATAATCATATTTTTATTGCAATAGTTTGTTCAATGGGTCTGATAATACATAAGTATTTCGTATTTATATGTGGAGAGCATGTAACAACAGTTTTTATGATAAACACTTTTTACACACTGCAGTTCAAATTAAACCTATACTTATATTTATATATTAAAAATAAAAAATTAAACCAATTTTTACAATCACACCTTTTGTGCGTAACGATTTTACAAATTTCATAAACCACTTAAAATAGTAGTAACATCTCATTGTCAAATAAATCATAATCCAATATTTAAAAAAATGTATAATTTTCAACTTGTAAATCATTTGCTACGCACCAATTCATTTAATTTTAAGATTTTAAGTTAAGAACATTTTGCGTAAAATTTGTTTTCACCAAAATTACATTTTTCTTTCCAAAAGACTACCTCATAAGTCCAAATTTTTAAATAGTCTCTAATTTCTAAAGCATAAAAATTGTAAATAGTTATTTGTATTTACATAAAAAATATATTTTCTTGAAAAATAAAATAAAATAATCTTGTTACGAGTTCTTAATACGAGATTTCATTTGTAATTCAAATCGCCTATTCATGCGTACACCTTTTAGAGTATTTCTTGCTTCTTCTCGCTTTTTCTCTCTAAAAAATAATAATAATTATGTATATAGCATATGAAATAGCATTTTTATTATATTTATTTCATTCAATATTTACCTCGAATCTTTATTTCCAACTTGTTTCTTAGAAATTATATTAACAGCATCACTTTTTCTTAGTTTAAATCCAAATCTGTTATAAGAACTACTAGTTAAATCAATTGGAGCTAGTTTGTTGTTTCTTCTTTCTTGATTTGGTACATTTGCTAAACGAATTATAAATTTAAAAAATAAAATAAATTTTTGTAATCAAATTTGCATTATTAAATTATTAAAAATATTTTATATTACTTTTTTTAGTACTAGATGTTACTGAATTCAGTACATGCCGTTTTTCAACTCGCTTTTTCAAATCTACTAATGATTCCATCTTAGCAAAATTTTTTTTGTGAATCTCAGCAAAATTAGGTATTTTTGTAGCTGCTGGAGTTTTGGTTCCTACATATAAAGAAATGTTTTATTACTATAAAAATATTATCAATGTAATTTATGTAATATACTGATATATTATTATTACCTTGTTTTTTTTCGGAGCTTGCAAATACTCTTGGTCTACTAAGACGCTTGACTGAGGCAGCTAATATTTCATGGTTACTCTTTCGAGATTTTAGAGTTGAATCAGACAATGAAATTGATCGTCTTTTATTTATAGGAGTATTTATAGCTACTTTTACTTGTGATAGAGAATTCAATCTTTGTCTACTTTCCACTCTATCAACTAATGATTGTCTTAGAGGAGTTCTAGTTTTACTTTGTGATATAGGTGTTCTTTTTTGTTGAATTGCATGACCAGGTGTACCTAATCTATTTATACCAAAGGACTGAACCTGATTTCCCAAATTAGGAGTAGTAAAATGTACTCGGCAGTTTCTTTTAGAATCTCTTTGTTCTTCTGTACTTAATTCAGCTTCATCGGCTCTTCTTTTTTGTGATTTATTTTGTAATCCAGGAGTTTTAGGATTTTCTACTTCATATGTATTATTATCTTTTGTAGATTTACCTTTAGTTGATGTATTTATATTCTTCTTTAATTCAAAAGTATCACTTTTGTTACTTTTTTGAGAGGCGGTTCTACTTTTCGGAGATGTTTTTTTCCTTGGACTTTTTGGACTATTTTTAGTTATTTCGAATGTGCTATTCTTTTGTGAATTATCAGAATCAAAAACATCACTCATATGAATTAATGAACTATCATCAAAAGATGGTTCAGATTCATCCTCTAGTAAAGGATGATCTTTTGCAATTTGACTCTGTTTATCTAACCGTTTAATTGCTTTAGATTTTACATTAGATAACTTATTTACCTTACCTAAATCTTTTGATTTATTTAGTGATAAATTATTTTGGTTTGATGCCAAGTGTGATGTCTGTGTAAACCTTTCTCTTGGTGTTGAAGTATTTGTAGGTTTTAAAATTGAACGATTTTTATTTAAATAAGATGGTGTAGTACTAATAAAACTTAAATTGGTTTTATTAGATTTCTTAGATATATTCAACTGAGTTTTAATAGTTCTTGCAGGAGTCATAGGTTTCATAGTAAAAGTGGATTGCCTTTTAATTGAAGATTTCACTGATTTTGGTGATATTTTTTGTTGTTTTGGAGTTACAGCTGGTTTCAATGCATGATCTACTGGTATCAATTTTATACTTGGTTGATTAGTTTTTGATGTTAAAGTAGGATTTTTCAATTGAGGAGTAGATAATTTATTTACAACCACCCTTGGACTCATGGATGAAGTTCTTGACAAATCATTACTAGCAATTGATTTTCTAACTTGTAATTTTATTGAAGATCTTCCAACTTTTGATGGAGAAGTGGTTTTTGATGGTGATAGAGTTTTAGGTGTTTTTATTGGTGATTTCTTTGTTTGTGATGGTGATGAAGTTTTAGGTGTTTTTATTGGTGATTTCTTTGTTTGTGATGATGATGAAGTGTTAGATGTTTTTATTGGTGATTTCTTTGTTTGTAGTGGTGGTGAAGTTTTAGGTGTTTTTACTGGAGACTTCTTTGATTTTGATGGTGATGCAATTTTAGATGTCTTTACCAATGATTTCTTAGATTTTGATGGTAATGGAGTTTTTGGTGTCTTTACAGGTGACTTCTTGGATTTTGATGGTGATGGAGTTTTTACCTTTTTAACTGGTGATGTCGTAGACTTAAATGATGAATTTTTAGGAGATTTGAATGGTGATTTTTTTGATTTTAAATTTAATACAATTTTGGGCATTTTTTTCGAAATTAATGGAAAAATTATTTTAGGTGATTTCTTAGATTGTATAATCATAGATTTTGATGACTTTTTAGATTTTGATAATGAACCAGGAGTCTTTTTTAAATTTAGTGATGTATTCCTTTTAAGTGATTTATCTAGTTCACTATGATTTTGTGACTTATTAGATTCTGCTGGTGATGTAATTTTAGAAGAATTGTTCAACTTTTTCGATGAATCTACTTTAGTTATTATCTCTTCAGATTTTAGAGAAGAATCAAATTCTTGCGACACTTTTAATTCAACAGATGAAGTTTTGATACCTTTTTTTGATACTTGAGATTTTTTTGGTGAAGTAGACTTTGGTGATTTGGACTTGGAAAATCTTGATTTTATTTTAAATGTAGGTGAAGTTGATTTTTTTTTATTGGATAATTTTGATTTTGCTTTTCTCTTATTGTTAGATTTCCTTTTTGACAAATCATTGTCTATATTGGATTTAGAATCTTGTAATGAGCTGTTAGACTGTTCTGAAGATGGTGGAGAATCTGTAATGGGAAGCTTTCTTGGTACATTTAAAGCTTTAAGAGAATACCGTGAATGTGTTTTAGGAGATCCTAAATTCACTGGGGATTTTTTAGGTGTTTTTGTAGAGCGATGAGGTGTAAATGACACATTTAAGGGACTAGTCTTTGGAGTAATATTACCAGTTAATGATTTTTCTGGTGCTACACTATCTTTTCTTTGTGTAAATGATGCTTGGTGATCCAACTTAATTTTTTTCCTACTCCTAGTTGTTTTTTGAGGAACTTCTTCATCTTCACTTACTAAATTGTCAGTAGCATAAGATACTCGTCTATTACTTTTCTGATTAAAAGATTCATCCTCACTAATGAGCAAACTTGCATCCATAATCTGAGTCTTAGTATTTTTATTTTGTTTCTTTGACCTTGGAGATTTAATATTACTTTTCTTTGTTTTCGAGTTAGTTGAACCTTCAACAGTCATGGATAATAAATTTTCCTCATTTGTTGATATTTCTTGTAGTTTCCTTCTTCGATTCCTTGTGTTAGTGGAAGTATCATTTAAAAAACTTGTAGCTACAGTATTATCAGCTAAATTATTAATTTCTACAGGATTGTCACTTTCTTCTTCTGAGCCCTTAGCAGTGTGACCTTATCAATAAAAATATTGTTTAAATAAAATTATAGTACATTCTAAATAATTGATAATGTTTATTAACTTACTTTTATTGACACGACGACTACTTCGTACTGATTTAGAAATAGACTTCAAACTGTTATTAATAGATATGTCATTGGTATTTTCTCTAATAGTACCTGAAAATTAATATTTTCAATATTTAATTACCTATATTTTGTTTAGGACTAAGAAAATTATTTTACTGTTGATCCCATTCATTACCTATGTACCTACAAATATGTAACCTATACAATTGTTATACCAACAAGGTCGCAAGTGTTTAAAAAAAGGACGCCGACTTAAAAATTACCATCATATTTTGCGGGAAGTATACATGAGGAAAGGATGAAAAAATATCAAGAATTCAGATATTTAAAATCGAACATTTATTATTTCTAACTTGTAATAGTTATAATACATTTCACCGTAGAATATCATTGATTTGATAATCCTACTGTTGCGATAACAATGAAAGCTATATTGCGTTGTTTTGGGTTTTCGTTTTAAGGCGCCAAATTGCACGCCATATTCGAGCGTACATTGTGTATACACCGCGCTTGAGCCCGCCCAAACGTTATCTACTTTTTTTCTCAAAATGCTTACTTTAATCAAAAGTTATGAGATATGAGCTTTACCTCTTCTCGTTCTCCTCGGCGACATCTTGCTTCTCCTAGAGATTATTTTACCTTTCTTGACTTACTCCACCGGCGTATTCACGAAAGAAATCCGCGAGAAGAACGTTATAGCCGTGGCAAAGGAAGTTACTCAAAACGAAAGGTGAAACAAACCGCAAACGTGAAAACGTTTGAAACCATCTGGACTAGACCGACGAGTGCGCTCACAGCGCCTCGAACCTCTTTATTGTAAATACTTTTTCGAAAAAATGGCAATAGCCAACGGACGAACCGGTGACGTTATTGCGTTTTAATTCTAAATTTTATTTTTAAATACTATTGTATGTGTTTCATTACGACGCTTGTTTATAATCCGTATTTGCAAATTATAATAGTATACTCAGAAAATATATGAATGTAAAATAAAGCAAGATTATGAATCATTTCTATCAATATATGTATGGTTGTCACTATACCTATATCGTATTAAACTATTGTATCGGTATAGTTTATATATTTTTCATATAAATACAAATATTTAAAATAAATACATAATATTTGACTGAGACAATTATGGATGAATAGCAATTTCTATAAATCTCGGCTTTAATTTCGTATGCCTATATGCTCTATTTATAGTTAATAAAAAAAAACCATAAAAAAATAATATTTCAAAACTTATCTACTTACCTATCACATAAAAAATGGATTTATTTACGTAAAGAATAAAAAATACATGGACTCTATAGTCAAGGTTTTTATGCAAAAGAGATTTAAACGATGACTTTTTTTATTAAATATTTGAAATTAATAACGATACTTTCCTATATACTAAAATATTTGATATTAAAATCGATAATTTGTATAAAGTAAAAGTTCTCATAGTTTAAAGAGCCAATACTTATCTAAGGAGCAACGAAAGCAGAAATCTACCTTGCTCGTATGGAGCCTTACGTAACACTATCTGTATCTACAGAGATGGTTATATCTATCATCGCACCTCACCGCAGGCTCGTGGCTCATCTATATTAAATACCATTGGCAAGGGAGATCCTAAATTCATTCCCTTTTTCTATTTATTCCTGAATTAAGAAAAAAACAGGTAAGCAATCGATGTTATTTATTTTACTCTTGACGATGAAATAATGTAATATAATTACTTGCTAGTCTTATGTATATTGGTTCATCATGAACTTAATGTAATACATTATCGTCGTACACTAAATTTGGGTGATAAATCAATATTTTCGTACAAAATAAACAATATGAAATCGAATTTATTAATTCATCTTCTTAAATTTGACGTGATGATTATTGTTATATGAAGAAACTTGCTAGAATGACTAAAAAATGCAAAATAAAATTTATGTATCTGCAATTTCGGAAAAAATAACCTCAATGGCACTGATTTATATAACACAGTGGTTTGCCCAGTTTCATCATAGAAAAAAGAATACGAGATTATTAAGAATTTCATTAATTTTAGCAACCATGGCTGATGAACCCGCACGACCAATGAAGTACCCATACACATACTCTGGAAAAATTGCTCAATTTCCATTCAAATATTACTTTAATCACAGTTGGGGCTTCAAGTACTGGGCTATCGCATGTGTACTTTGCGCACCTATCTTCTACAAGATTCAGAAAATGTGTAAGTATTCATTTTCAATTCATTCATATTTCAAGCATTGTGGATTTTATCGCTACAAAAATATTTTGAATTTTCATATTGCAGCATACGCTCCTGCGAATGTGAAGAAATGGGACGAAACTCACAGGCAAGAATTTTCAGGTCACCATTAGTTCCGTTATCATTCTATATCATGATGAAAAGTTCTAGTGTAACAATAACAAATCCTGTTTTGAGGCATCAATTAAAGAAATTAAACTGTATAAAAAAATAAAAATGTCTCTTGGTAAATAAAAAAAGATATTATTATTTTGTTTTTGAAGGTGTTTATTACCAAATTAATTGTATAAAACGTACATTCATTACAAATGATTTTTAATTGTGCTGTACAAGATAATGCTCAATGTCCAAATTCTTTATCTTTAAAATTTGGGTAGGTCCAGCCCAAGATTTATCCTAACAAACTTGGAAATGATCAGGTAGATCTCTCGCTATGGCAAAACTAAGTACTGTTACTATAACAATTTGAAAAAATTAAAATTCTAAAAATCCAGTAAATAAAGTTCTGTACGAACGTCTGGATTTTCTTTAAAAAAAACCCATGTATTTAAAATAAAATCTAAAATTTTAATCTGCATAAGCTTGCAGCTCTGAATGTTGTAATTCGCAGATCATATAGAGACTTAAAAATGTTTATAAGACGACAAATATATGCAATATCTCCTTTGTTCTATTCTAAAGTGTAAATATATATAGTTAAACGAATAAATAATAATTTATGAATCAAGTGGATTGTATAACAATATTATGAAACAATAGGTGTAGGAGAAGTGCTAAATAGGGTACTTAAACTGGGACTTTGTGAATTAACTCTCCCACACTGGTTCACGTTGTAATAAGGCTTTTTACTGAGAAGTTCAAGTTTTAATGAATAATACTAATCTCAGTCAGGCCTAAAGAGAAATTTATGAATCAAACAAGTGCAAACTATTTTAAGAATAAAAAAAGCGTCTTAATATTGACTAAATCAGTTGTCAATAATAATCTCTACTGATCAGTCAAGCCCTTAATTTTAAACACTTTATGAGCTTTCATAATTTGTTCCAACTAAAAAAAAAAAAAAAATTTCACCGTAACAATAAACTTCAAGAGTTTGATTTACGAATAAACGACCACCTTTAACAGATATTGCTGCACTAAAATCCATACAATTTATAACAAAATTGATTTTAATTTAGGATTTTTAAGAAGGCGTCGTTATAAATTATTATTACACGCAAAGATGCTCAATCTTTTCTAGCTATGATTTGAATCATCATCATCTTCTTCGCTGTGTTCTACACCATTCTGATTGCCATTTCTTTCAAGTTTCTGCATTTTGACGTTTGGTTGTCGTACTTCATCTTCATTATAATTGAGATTAAGGTCTTTGCACCGTTTTTCAAAAAACTTCAATAGTTTCATACCAGCCCTAAAAACATGACTAATTAGGTGAAGGTAAAAACATTCTTTTATAAAATAATTTTTGATGTTCGGAAGCCAAAGAGTACAGCTTTGTATCATGATAAGTATAACAATCCATACCAGTTTCCATTACCACCTATAGTTAAATCATGCATATATTACTAATTTTTAAGTGATTGCACTAATTTAATTTTAAATTCTATAACATGCAAAGTGAATGTAATCTTTGTCTAAAACAGAAATGTTTGATTATTTTGATTTTTTTTATCGAAAGGATTAAAGCACAAAATACATGCAGTAAATGAGTGGATTTCTTAGCATTTTAAAATAAAAATGAATAAATTATGTGAGTTTGACACAATATGATGAATTTTTAAGAAATTGATTGAAAACGACGAGTAAATGTTATATGAATAACGAGAAAAACGATTAGTATTATAAGTATACATTGTCTCTGGCATCCGAACTTGTAAATAAAATGCTGTATTACTTACTTGTACACCTCGCTATGATCTGTATTATATGTTTGACAGTTATCAAAGACCAATAAGCAATCACTGTAAAATGCTTGTAATGTAGAATAATCATTATTTTCAAGCTTTTTCTTTATTGTACCAAAATCCATTGGTTTGGAAATGTATTCGTAATAATCAGGAACCTCGTCGGTTGTAACAGGTGCGAGGAATGGCCAGGAATCTCGATGACGCGCAATTTCAGCTAATAATCCTTGCAATTGTGTTTTACAACCTTTTATGGTATGCTTCACTTCTTCTTCATGTTCAATTTCTGCTGCTCTTTTTGCTGCTCTTCTTGTTGTCCTCGAATGTTCAATTTCTTCAGATGTACTACTGTCTGTAAATATTTAAAGGCATATACAAAATTAGAATATTCATAATAATCTAAAATGTGTATGTTTATAATTTTTTTAAATAAATCTTAAAATCTATTGTATTAAAAGAAAAAAAAAAAAAAAATACAAAAAAAAATTAATAATATTATGTAAAGTTACGAATAGTTAGAGCTTTATAAAAAATAAAAATAAAAACTTTTTACTAAATTGTTGTTAGATTGGTTGATTAAAAATGTTTAATAAGTTTTTATAAATAATGATAGTGAGAAGAGAAATAAACTTCTAATAGGTTTACTAAGTAACGGAGAAAACACGAATAACTTAATACAGACCATCCCAGTCTTTAGAGTCATTAGTAAGAAGGCTCTTGGCGAAGCCGTGGATGCGAGAACGCGCCGCAGCAGCGGATGATCTTTCTGTCTCTCTATCCTTCTCACGGCCTTTCACTACTAATAAACATACCCAAAACTAAACCTTACTTTGTTTCTTTTTACACCTATTTTTAAAATTATGCTCTTAAAACTTGAAATGCAAATATTATAAAATTATATCATTTAATGTAAAAAATAATTTTACTAAATTTATTAAAATAGAAAATTATGAAACTTTAATAAGTTTTAAAAAATCAAAATAAAAATAAAAGAAAAATAATAACGGCCCTAATATTACGTACATATAAATAATTATATAATAGGTTAATAAAAATATAATATCAATTCTACATAATTTCTATACTGAAAATTCAAGTTAAGTGAGCATCGTATTTGTCAGTTAATACACATTATATTACCTGGTCTTGGATTATTTTTTCGTGTTTTGCAACCAGCACAGGTCCAATGTCCTCTGGGAGTTCTAGATAAAGGTGGCTCTAGACAGTCGATGTGGAAAGATTTCAAGCAAGTGTCGCAGGCAATAAGTTTTCCGTCACTTTCGCATACTGCACAAACTTGTATCGGTTTTGATCTAGAAATTATTTTTTTTTTTTTTTAGTAAGATTTCTTTTTATAATAATATTAAATAAGATTTATTTTTATAATAATATTTTTCTTTCTTACGTTTCATGTTTGCTGTCTTCATTTTGATCATCATCTTCTTCGTCATCATCATCATCACTATCCACAACTCTTTTCGCACGAGAGTGCCGAGTTTCCTTAGTAAGAGATGTGTCTTCCTCAATTTCGTCTTCAAATTTTCTTCTCTTTTTTGCTTTTTCTTTTGGTTTACTTTCCCGTGGTTTGCAAACAGTGCAAAACCAGTCTCCTTCCGGTACAGCCTGTATCGAGAACAAAAATAAATCAAAAATATTGTTTGCACAAAATATAATGTTAAGCAAATTTCGTAAATGTGCTTACAGTTAATTTTGGCTTTAAACAGTAAAGATGATGCCCCTTATTACAACCATCACAAAGTAACATATTTTCTGCATCTCTGCATTTTCGACAAATACGACACCGCGCGTTTAATGCACTTCTGCTCCAAACAATACTATTGTCTAATGTATTTAAATGTACAAAAAGTTGAGACCAACTTGTGGATGCCATAAGTGATTGCTCCCACCTATCTCTAGCTTCTTCACTGGACCACTTTTTATCCTTTTCATCGATACCTAGTGGTTTCTTTTTCAGGTACTTATGTTCAATAGCATGAGATATTTGTAAAATCGCACATGCCATTTGTTTGATTGCAGTTTGTTGTTTTGGATCTGTAGTAGGTTCATTTTTATCTGGTAGACCCAAATATTTTCCTAAGTCACGATAAACTTTTGTATTAGAACTACCAACTTCAGAATCGGGAGTTCCAGGTCTACTACTTTTAGATTCTGTTTTGATTTTATCTAATGTAGCATTTACAGCGAAATCAACTGGAGTCTCAGTTAAACCAAAAACAAGCTTGTCACACTGTTTATCATACTTGCCATTGTTAATAGCATTCCGCCACAAATCACGATTATTTACTTTTAATGAACCCAGACCACCCACTTTGATTTTATCTTCTAAATCCAAAATATAATCACGCAGAGTTAGTGCTAAAACTTCATCAATTGGCATATCAGCAGGATAATTGTGATGAGTATTATCAACTTTGCTCTTTTTAGTCAATTTTGATATATCTTTTGGTGGATCAACAAACTGTAATAAAAAATGAATTTTTTTATAGTGAAAATTATAATTTATAAAAAGGTAAAATAATATACTTACAACTTCAGAATTAAATTTATGTTTCGGGCAATTGTTTATAGCAAATATCAAACTTTCTTTTTCGTGTATAAGATTATTCCTAAGTTCTGATTCTCGTAATCCTCTTTCACTGAGTGAATTTATTAAATTATCGATATCTTGTTCACTACTGTAAAAACTCCATTTAGGTCCTGGTTTATTTACATGTACCGGGCACTCTTTGGTACCAGTACAGGCCATTAAACTTTTACGAACGTCTTTTTGTTTTACATCCTTACGAGGGGATTTCATTCCATTTTTGTCAGTGAAGCTTACTTTTTTAGGAGATTTATTTTTCTTAAAGCTATTTTCCTTATCACTAACTTCATCTTCAAATTTATTTTTTAAGTAGGAATTTAATGCTTTTTTATCTGCAAGTTCTGGCATGTACGGAGTACCTTCTGGTAAACATGTACCTAACGACGTGACAACATTTTCGACAAATACACCTATAACAAAATCGTATGTTGTAATAATACAAAAATATTTTTTATTTATTTAGATAGTGTCTAAGAAAATTTCGTTATATACCTGGAATAGATAATAAGCGCCAGTACTTTCGATACGCTCTATCAGAGCCTAAAAGTACCATCATTTGATCATCCCTAGAGGCTTGTTGTAATTCTTTTAATTTTGTCTCATATTCTTCTTTTTTCTTCTCTTCTTTACAATTATTACGAGTTATTTTCTTAGGTTCTGGATCTTCTTCTTCTACTTTACCCTCTTTTTCCTTTTCTTTTAATTTTTCTCGTTCTTCTTTTTCTTTTTTTTGTTCAGCTATCAAAAAATATTTCAATTCTTTCCTTGCTTGGAAAAGTTTTTCATACCTTTCATCAATAACATCACGTATTGATGCAAATGTTAATAATTGATTAATTAAGCAAGTCACTACAGTCAGTCTGTCTTCAAGTTCAAATTCACACATATTACGGTGACCAAGAGCTCTTAAAATTCGTGGCTGTTCTATCTTAAGTAAAAGAGCAGGATCATCTTGATTTGTGTAACCACCTATTAAGAATGAATATTGTAATTAATTTACTCTCATAGAACAAATTAAATATTAGAAAAATCAAGGAGCCTGGGGACGCTCCAAAAGCAAGTATGATAAATATATTTTTTTAAATTACCTCTTTGAGAATATCTCCATTTGGATGCTACTTCACTAATACGACCACCAGAACACAAAAGATGTTGTCTCAATATTTCACTCATGGTATAGTAATCCAATGCAAGTTCTGATAATTGGCACCCTTGATACGTTTGACACCAGGTGGATGCCATTGTCGCTAATTTAACAGCATCTGCCATAGAAGATACTTTCTGATCAACATTATTATCACTGACTGCTTCAGATGACTCTGCATGAATTTCATCTTCTTCCTCAGCTTGATATTTAAAAATATTGGCAAGAAGTAATTGAATAAGATCATTTAATGGACCTGTAACTTCCTTTTCCATCATTGCTTTTTCCAAATTTTCAAGGTTAAAACCATTTGGAAACCAAGTTTTAACTTCAATTTCGTCATGGAAGAACTGCAAAAATTCTAAAATCATTGCAAAATCGCCAAATTTTTCATTTAACAATGTACATTTTATTGGAGTGGCTTCTGGAAGAGATTTTAAATCTTCACATTCTAAATCTTCTCGTGGTTTATTCCACTTTCTGACATAAGCTGCTAGTGCAGCCTGCTTTAATTTTTCTTCCTTTTTGCGTTCTTTATCCTCTAACCGTTCTTCTTTTCTCTTTGCCTTTTCTTCTAGAGCTTTTGCTTTTAATTCTTCCTTAAATTTACCATTAAGCCTAAAATATAAAAATGAAAAAACATGTAAGGAACAATTGCATTTAACAATGATAAAAATAAAAATATAAAATCTTAAATACCTGGGCTTTTTATATTTTTTCGTTATGATTCCCCCTTGGTTAAGCTTCTTTAGAGGGTCTGGTTTATCAAATGCTCTATGCTTGGATGCATCTGTTATGAGGAACTTGTCTAAAGATTCTTGTTTCTGTTTAACTATTTTTCTAGGTTTTGGAGTAAAATCTGGGAATGGACCAGCAAATATAGAATCAAAACGTGTTTTATTAATTCCATACTTTTGTAAGACACTTTCCTGAAAAATTTACAAGTCATAATTTATTATGTCTTACAGTAAATGAATTAGTTAAATAAAACTTTTTATTGATAAAAGTTATCTTTTCTAAAAATGAAATTCTTAAGTTTTAAAGCATTTATAGTCAAAATAATTTGAATTTACCTTAATTGTCCATATTCCAGTGGTACTTTGTTCACATAACATCCTAAGAAAAATCTTATTACGCTCTCGGGTATATTGCTGTTTTCTCCTACGAACTTGTGAAGCTTCCACTATCATAAGTTGACTTACATCGGCATCACCGCAATCAAGCTGTTCAACTTCGTAACGAAACAGTTTTGCTGGGGGATAATATTGTCTCTCTTGTGTATTCCTGTACAACAACAAAAAATATTACGTAAGTTATTTTCATGTAAACTTTTTTTTTGTTTTAAGTAAAATGTACATGACAACATATACTCACTGTTTATTTTCTAAATTATAAGCATTGATTTGTTGCTCAGTTGGTTCAATCACTTGTAATACATGACATTCACACCAAGAGTCCTCTGTGAAACTGGCTTCAACCATTTCACCTATAAAATATCTCTCTCTGGCATACTGATAGACATCTTCAATCATATCACCCAATGAAGTTCTGGATGTCTTACTGGCCAAATACAGAATTGGTATCCGCAACTGAAAAGCCAAACTCATTGTGAAAATGCACTTTCAACGAAAATAAAACAACGCAATTTTCTCTCTCACCTCCATGGGAAACTCTTTGAGACTTTCCTTTGCATGTTCCTCACACTGCAGTGCCTCCTCGTAAGTCATTCCCGACTTTCCTGTAATACAGCACGACCATATCATAGAGTTGCACAGTATGATTCTCTCGCAGAACTCGCTGAAAAGAAACGACGGTTAATGAGCAAAACGACAGACGCTGTATACTGCGCCGAAAGAACAGCAGGGGTAAGCGTAACACTCGAGCTCGAGCTCGAGCGCGCTCGCGCGCAAACGCGTCACCACGCGCATATACTTACTTATAATCCTTGAAGATCTCGTTGGTAACGGCGCAGTGGAACACCTCGTCGTCTTCTCGAAAGTCCGAGGAGACGTGGAGCCGCTGAAACGGCTTCTTACGAAGCAGCGGCATGATGTTGATCTATGTTGCCTGCTCGAGAACAGCTGAAGGAGCAGCAGCAGCAGCAGCCGCTCGCCGTGTGTGTGAGCGCACCCTGCGAGGGTTCGCCGACGACGACGTCTAAGACGTCGTCTCACAGACACACTCGTTGAAATCAATGGGCCGCTAGGCGCCGATGTGCGGCGCGCGCTTGCTCTCGCGTGCTTTCCTCTCTTCTCTCTTTCTTGCTCTCGGTGCCCCCCGTCTATTGGCACACGCGCGCGCGCGCGCGCGAATAAGTATCGCTCTCGAGAGTCCTCCACACTCTCTCTCTCTCTCTCTTGCTGTCTCTTTATCGCCGCGCGCAAAGTTGGCGTGCACCGCGCGCGTTCACCGTCGTCGTTTTCCTCCTCGTGTGCTTCCGCGCGTCGAGATGTTGAGTCTTGTTCAATCGGCTGCGGACTCTTGTAACGCTACACTGTTTTTCGAAAAAATCGCCACTCGTTGACAAAGCGCCTTCTTCACGGTGTCCATGGAGGGAGAGAGGCGCGCGTTCACACCTGCCAGCAGCGATCAGCAGCAGCGACTCTCGTACCGTACGACTGCTGCGGAGCAGAGTATCGAAGCGCCGTATAGGCGACGAGGAGAAGTGAAAGGGGAGGGAGGGGAGAGAGCGGCCCGTACGCCGCTAAAGCGTGCTGTCGAGTGGCGCGCCGAGTCCACGCTGTTGGCGGCTGCAGCATGCACAAGCTATGCGGCGGAAACAGTTCTACCACGCGCTGGCTTTTTCTCCCGCCACATTCTCGCTGCTTTTGCGCCAATTTTTAAAAAACCCCACCCTATCTTTCGACCGACCCTGACGACTCTTGCTATATATGTGGCGCGTTTTCATTTTTTTGCAGTTTTTTCCTGACACTTCGTGCTTAAATTTCTCGCTCGTCTCGTGGTAGGATGACAGGATTCGATAAATTATTGCGTTCAATTGCACAATGTGTGGGTGCTCTAACGGAAATAGGATCGTGGCTTATTAAACTCGCCATTGTCATACCAACACGCAAACGTTGTAGCGATAAACAGATGATAATTTCTGAACCCCGATATAATAATAGTAATTATCGAGATGCGTTCAATTATCTTTAATGGGCGATTAATAAAACTTTAGTAATACAAAAAATGAGGAGAATTCTTCATACATATGATGAAAGTACCACTGAATTTCAGAGATAAAAATATGAACGCGCCTTTTTTTTTAAGGGTATTGGCAGCATCTTTCAAATCTCAGCTTTTAGCGGGAAAAAGAAGATAAATAATTTGAAAGCTTCGGTATAAGAGTATTTTTTATTTCATTCTATATTTTTTCAAATAATATAAGTAATATTGCAAATATTACAAATAACAAAAATTCAACTTTATAATATTTCTTGAACGAAATATTTTCAAGTTACTTAATAAATTCAGTTCTTTTATATTCATATAAAAAGTTCTTAAAAATGCTCAATTATTCCAGCCATTACGGCAGCAGCTGACGGATTAAGGGAATGATGAAACAAACATCATTTTGCAACCACTATTGATTCTTCTTTCATTGGACATTAAATTAAAAATTAACTATAAGTAAGATCTTTGCTATATATCTAACCATTCTTTTATATACTGGCATTTTACTGGTGTAACATCACCAAAATCACAACAATTTTTCCTTACCTAAAAATATAAAAAAATTATCAACTTTATAATGACGATTCAAAAAAAATTATATTTTCGCACTTTGTTGTTATGGAAAAAAACTTACAGGACAAACACCACATGGACTCTTGACGAGGCCTGGTGAATCTAACAAAGGCTTAATTGCTCTGTATAACTTGCTTCCATCACTTGCAATAGTTTTTTCAACTTTTCCATCATATATTAAAGTATTTAAAATCACCTCTAAATCATCTACTGATAACTTGACCTATTGCAAAAAAAAAAAAAAAAATATTTTATAAAAATATTTAGTTTTTGTTAACTAATAATAATAATGTATTGCTTACTGTACTTATTCCCAAATCGGAAATAAACTTCCAAACCTCCTTGGATGATGCAGAAGTAGCATTTTTTTCAGCTATGGGTCCAGTTAGATAATCTTTGGTACTATCCCGCTTTTGTTCTAAAAATCTATAACATTGTTGGTTTAATATATCCACAAATTCTACTTCAAAATCTTGATCTTGATACCATGCTCCACCAGTAACAGATCTATCTGGTTCTAAGTTATTCAGCATATAGACTTTCTTTTTGCCTGCAGCCACTGATTTGACAGCCTTAATGAATTTTTTTGTTTCGAGACTTTTTAAAATTTTATTCAATTGAGTAAGCATTAAATTTGATTTAAATCTAATATCTCTGATCCAAATTCCTTTATTTCCTGCTTCTTCTATTATAGTATAAACAATTTTCTCTTCATTATCAGCACCTTTTGCAGTTTTAGCTTTCGAGGGGTCTTTTAATCTATACAGTAGAGTCTCCCCTTGTTTAAAGAGAGCAAAAAAGCCTTGCGCTAAAAGTTTGTTTATGGCTTGAGCTTTTTGAATTGGTGTTAGGTCTGGCATTTCTGTAGAAATATCTTTGTCAGATATACCTTTTGGTTTTGACCGTGCAAGATTAACTATTCTGTAAAATGATTAAGTATGTATTAAAAGAATATTTTATCTTGTGTTATAATTAATGAGCATAAACTAATTTTTGCCTTAATAAACAATACTTAACTTACCTTTTGGCTGTAGGATCAAGTTGATCTGCATCTTTATTAGAGTTTGTTTTATCAGCAGTTTCTGAATCCATTTTATAAAGTGTACCTTTTAAACGTTATTTATTCATAATATAATGCATTTATTTAATTATTGTGACGTGTAATTTTGTATAAAGCAGTTATCATCCTCTCTCATCACCACATGCTATGATGCTATGGCGTCAGACTGTACTGCGGAACCTAACCTCTTTTTTTTTAACTTCTGCTACAGCAAGTGTATCGGTTTACCGTAATCCGTACACAAGCGCCGCCATACATCTATAGTTTCGTACGTACTAGATAAAAAGAGATGGTAAATCAAAAGAAAATCAGCTGTATTCGAATTTTGCTATACTTTCTGTGACGCTAATATAGTGCCTTCAGTACAACGCAAACAAGGCATTAGTAAATCAAAAATAAAATTATTTTACTTTTTTATATTAAAAGGGGCGCAGTAGCACCTTGAAGACAAAATATTTTTTAATGGAGAATTTATCCGATAGTCACGATGAAGAAACTTTAGAACTAGCATCAAAAACATGGAATAGGGTCATTGATTCTGTCGCAAAGGTACGTGAAAAATTACTTTTAATGCACACGAAGTTAATATAATAGTGAAAGCATTTCAATAGACGATGAAATTATTATTTCAGACTGGCTTTAGAGAAGGCATTACAGATGGCTCAATGTCAGTTTTCCAAGATGGTTTTGACAGGGGTTACAAAGAAGCTTTTAAAATAACATTTCTCATAGGAATTTACAAAGGTCTTGCAAACTGTTTAATAAAGGAATTGGATCACCCCACAGAAATTGAGAATCTCTTATCCAAAACTAAAAGAGGAATATGTTATCTATGTGAAAAGGAAATAAAAGATGCTGCAGATGTACCTGAGAAAACAATAGTAGAAATAGAAAACTGTCAAAAAGAGCACTCTAGTAAAATTTTAAAAAGTTTGGAAGAATATTTTCATCCACTTTTAGAAAAGCACAACATAGATCTTGATTTTTTTAATGCTTATAAATAAATTGTATGCATACAATAAGTTACTAAAGTTTTACTTAAATCAGGGATTTAAAGATTTGACATTTTAAAATAAAGTACATATGTACTATAAATAAATATATAAATATATACAGTAGAGTAAAGAAATATTTCATATATCTGCAGAAAATAAATACTTTTATATTTTTATATATTCAATTGTGTTGGTGCTAAAACAAATATTGAATATTTTTACCTATTTTAAAAAAATGTTTAAACTGTAATATGTATAGGAATTTAAAAATTGAGAAAGTCTATTTTGCTTTCTATTAATTGTAATTCAGACATATTTTATTTACTTCGAGATTTATATTTTCAATAAATTTTTTATTAAGATATGGAAGAATCAGAATGTCATAATTGTTAAAAAAGATTTACAATTACTTTTTATTTCGAGTATATTTTTTTGTTAAACATTGCAAAATGATATTTTAGAAATAAAAAATACAAACATAGATACTTTTTATAAATATAAGCCTTCTGGAGAACCTTCTTTTTTCCTATATAACACACTTTCTTTTGACT
>UXGD01003754.1:0-19302 GCA_900474315.1 Torymus auratus
GCTTTAGGGAGCCAAGGACAGCCTCTGGATTGCTTGACAGAATTTTTTTCAGTTTGGCAGCCTCGGCCCCTCCTTCAACGTTCTCAAAAAGATATGGCCACTCTTTCGACGTTGTCCATCTCTGTCGTGGCCACCATCAGGTTCCCATTGGGACACGACATTAATCTCTTTTGCCACTATGCATGCCCTGGACCTGGCGATGTTGCGTCCCTGAAACAGAACAATCCTCCCAAACGTTTGATTATGCCATTCACTGTCCATGGTTCTTGGACCAGCGATAGGCCGTTCTGCAAGACAGCAGTGGCGCTCATGCTGTGGTGCAAGTTAATCTGGATTATTGGCAGTGAAAAAAGTTCTTTCTTCTTATTTATCTCACAAAGTATGCAGGAAAACTCGTGTACACTTAAAAACGTCTTTGTCTCACTTTCTTCTTTTGCTTGAAATTTTTTAAGGAAATGGCTAAAAATCTCCTTTTTTTTTAAACCTCAACCATTTAGCCCAGAATCGTTCTACTCAAAGTTTCAAAAAAGAAATTGAAACCAGAAGAAAGAGCTTTCATTATTTTTTGCTTTCAAAGTCAGGGCCGTCGATTCCTGCGATTTTTGAATTTCTATGCCTTTCAACATTCAACTTTAAGCTCTTATAACTTTTAAAGGAATCAATATTTTTTAATTTTCAAAAAAAGAAATGAAAGCTCTTTTATCTTGGTTTCAATTTCTCTTTTGAAACCTTGAGTAGAACGTTTCTGGACTTAATGGCTGAGATTTCGAGAAAAGGGCTTTATTGCCATATTCTTCAAAAATTTCAACCTTTAATGAAAATGTGAAACATAGACGTTTTTAATTGTACACGATTTTTTCCGTACACTTTATGAGATAAGGAAGATGAAAAAACGCGTCCGGAAGGAGTGCCTTAAAAATGTTACCCAGTTCTGAGACTGTCTACAGTTGAAATTTTTTGCTGAATTTCCTCATATATATAATACACAATGCGAATATATAGATATAGAATTTACCCCAAAATCCTTTTTCCGATTTTACCCGGCTTCTTCTCGGCTTTTTGTGTACATCCACACACACATACACTCCCTTTTTGGCTTCTTTCTCTCGTCCCTCTCGCGCCCGGCGGTGCGGCCACTTTCAGTCCCTTTTTATATATCTCTAACACTGCGACGTGCAACGGACAAAACACGGAGTGACAGAGAGCTGCTATATACCTTGTGTGGGCCTGGAAAACGCGCGCGTCGATCTACGCCGGAGATAAGAGACGACAGCGAGGACGACAACGGCTTTTACCTTCATCTCCGCGCCCGACGACGAGAATTTCTTCATAAAGTCTGATTTAGCCGGGCGCGTGGCCACTATTGCGGGCCGGGGGAACGTAGAACGAGAAGGTAAAGGAGGAGAGAAGGACTTTTAAGAGCACGCGCGGGGGAAGAGAGAAAAGGCGATTTGATAAGCTCGTTTCTTTTCCTTTCTCTCTCTCTCCGCAGTCGGGGGCTATTGATTCGTTATTAATGGGACCGCCGAGAGGTTTTCGTGTTCCAGCGGGCTTTTTCGGCCGCAGAATGAGAAAGAGAGAGAGATATATAGAGGCTGCAGGCGGCGCCTCGCTGCTCCTTTATACACGACTCGTCGTCGTGCCCCTCTCTCTGATTATTCCTTTGTAAACAGGCGTGCCTTTGATAAGCGGAGCGCCTTAATGAACCCCCCCCCCCCTCTTCATCTTTTCCCACCGACTCGAAATTTACGGAATTTTTATTGTCGTGGCCGCGTGCACGAGCCAACTCACGCGCGCCTTTATATATATGTACAAACACACGCGTGCGCGTATAGGGATGAACTACATTATCTCTGCCACCGCATCGTACAAATTTTTAAAACCACCACCGAATGTCTAGTGGTTATGGGGGAATAGAAGGGACCGTGTGTGTGTGCCTGCGTGCGTGGCCGTTGAAAAGGAACGAATAGTGCGGTTGTTATCTCGACGCCGATCTAGACAGGATTTCTTCACCTTATGTACCGACGTGTGTTTCTCTCCTCTCTGGACTCGTCGCTCTACACACAGGCGCGGGTATAAAGTTTCTCGCTCGTGTGATGTTAAACGCACTAAACTCCTGGCCACACAGCAGCGTCAAAACATCAATAACGGGGAGGGGAAAGGGCTTGTAGAGCTTCTGGAGCCGACAAGCGCGCGCGAGCAGCTCCGAAATGAAATTTCGACGTCTCTCGCTCTCTGTGTGTGTGTGCCCCGAAAATCGGGCATACCTACACATAGCCGAATTAACGCGCCGACTCGGCGGGACTCGAGTGTACTGCTGCTGCTGCTGCCGCCGCCCATGTGCCCGCCGCGCGCGTAATTGATGAATATTTTACGAGTTCAGCCACCCGCGCTCCTCGCTAAACGCTCTGCGCATTCAGAGAGAGCGCCTAATGCGCCGTTAACTCGAGTGCGTGCCAAGATCTGCCCGTCGTTTTTCATTTTACCCCCGGCCGCACGGGGAGGAAAATGAATGAGTTGTGTATATATATAGGGCTTTTTCGGGGATTTTTTGGAGGAAAGTGAAAAGCGGGTCGAAAAATTGACTGGGAGGTATAATATCCTGAATAAGTGAAAAATCAGTCATGTGCACGTCAAACGAGTAGTGAAAAATCATGCATTATACTTGGTTGACCGAATCCTGCAGGATTAATGTATTATACACTTAGCACACATTCGCTTATTTTTGACTGATTTTCACATACACTACTATATTCGAGTTCAGTTTGCACCATTTGTAAATTAATTATATTTACAATAAACGACTATATTATCATTATTACAATCGACCTGCAGTAGGTATTATAATACGCCGAAGTGGGTTACGCGTAATTAAAGCTGCCATAGGAGCATATATACATGGGGAGGCGAAATAAAAGATAGTTATTATATTAATATTTCTCGCATACGTATATACAGCTGCCGCGTGACACTTTACAATAATTTATATATATGAAACTTTGCGCGATGGCAATGACAACTCTCAGGTGCGACCCGCGCGCACGTATAATATATAGTATGATCCGCGCGCTCACCTCAACTTATGGCCTTTGTAAAATATCTCGCAAGACTAATTGAACACGCGCGCGTCCGACGATGATATAAAAATACCATAGCGCGCGTTGTTTCGCTAAAATTCTGTACACATATACAAGCGTGCGGCTATTACAGGTATATATACACAAGCCATTTTTATAATAGACCATTGTTTCCTGCCTATATTACAGCGCGTCAAAGACGTAAAAAGTCTCGGTTGATGCGTTTCTTAATTATTAAAATTAACAGTTGCGCAAATCACCGTTGACATCGGTTATTACACATTTATGTATATATATACACAACGCGGCAGTACTCCAATAAATCGCGACTTTCTTCCAAGAGGTAGGAATGTAAAAGCCTTGGTACGTAATGCAGACACAGCGATTATTACCAATTCATCCGTACACGTCTTAACGATATAGCTCCTCGCGGTGTCTAATAGCTGCTGCCTGCCTCATGCGCCATTCGGGATAGGGGCAAAGGGTAAAATCGATTCGCGTCGCGCGCGGCGGCGTTTCAGCATCGCAGCCTCTCTGCCGCCAGCACCGTGGCGCGTGCTACCGCAGTCGAGAGCTGCGGATAGGATGAAAAATGCAAAGGATACGCCCGCGATTCAAAGTCAGCTCTATACCTCTCTTTCCTCTCTGCAGCTCTCTCTCTCTCTCTCTTTCTCTCATCAAAGATTTCACGTCGAGGTCCTGGCGGGCAGCACTCGATGAAAAAGCCACTCGGCAAATGATTCCTAACGAGGCCTCGCGAAAGCTACGACATAGCATCGCACGCAAAAGCCTTGTGGTGACACGAGAGAGAGAGAGTATCCGCATGGTTCATCAGCCTCGTCCTCCTCCTACGCTACAGCACATCTACGGAATATATACGCGAGTGCGTGTGTAGCGCACACCGACATGCAAGACGCGCAAGACAAGAAGCATTCGTCTCTCGCGGAATGAACATACGCCTTTTTCATGTCAAGCATATATCCGCCACGGCGTTTCTCTGTATCTCTCACTCGCATATATAACAAATTCCACGCTCACCGTGTTTGCGAGCATATAGTTATAGGGCCGGATATTGCTCGCGTAGAGATATTATATTCGCGAGGAAGAAGAAGAAGAAGAATCCGCATCGTGTGTGTCTCTTTTGGTCTTGCTCCATCGCATAAAGGTCAGAAAGATATGCTATATATATAAGCGTGCGCTTATACTATATATACCTGCTTAGTGTCGGCTCTCTCGCGAGGGTATAAAGGGAGCCCAACGCGATTCTGTATAAATCAAGGCGCGCGCGACGCTGATCCGCCGGCCAGTCAGCATCGTCACGAACGGTATGTCTCTCTGTGTCTGTGCCTGTGTGTATATGTATACATATACAAGGACAGCTTTGCCGATTGAAAAACCGGGCGCTTTACTGCCCCCATTATGCGAGCGAGCGCACGCGCATTGATCTCTCTCTCTCTCCGGGGGCGAAATATCACCGTGATGTGCAGAGCGCAGGAGCGGTAGCACAAAACGCGCGGGCCGCACGGTAGAGAGAGAGAGAGACGCCTGACACAATGAATGGGCATTAAGACGGAACAACCCGTGCTCCACTCTCTCTCTCTCTCTCTCTATTTCTCTCTCTTCGTATTACGCCGCAGCAGTAGTGCGGCATATAGCGTTGGCTGCTACCGGGCACCGCCATTCTGCTGCTGTATACAGAAGCAGCAGCAGCAGAAGCCGGAGGTGTCCCATGCGTACGCGCTGCTATACGTGCGCTCGCATGCGCTTGCGGGCTTAATAAGGACCGGTATGTGTTCATACCAACTCGTGTGTCTGTGTATGTGTGTGTGTGTCGGTACGTATAATATGAACGAGAGGAAAACGAACGTCAGAGAGAGAGAGAGAGAGAGAGAGCGCCGTCGGCGGCTAAAGCGTCCAGTTCCGTTTTGGCTCCCTATATCTCCTCGTGTGCGCTTTCATTCGATCTCTCTCTATACCATACGTACGCTGTCTCTCTCTCTGTCTGTCTCTTTTTACCTTCGGGGCCTATCATTTGGCCTTTTTTTTATCTCTCGAGCGCCGGCTGCAGATGCTCTCGGAGAGTTATTAAGCGCCACGGTTATTAATTGAATTGCTGCTCTCTCTCTCTCTCTCCTGCGCGCGCGCAAGCACACACATCGAGAGATGTTGCGCCCAGTCACGTTTCGGGGATTATTAGAAAAAAGAGTCTAGTGTGCGATTGAATTCCTCGTTTTTTTTTGTTTCGAGTACGCGTTACTTATAGAGCGAGAGCGGATGCACCGCGCGAGCTGCCATTGTTATTTATCGTATAACATGGGGCGAGTTGAAAAATGGCCTAGTGTTGCGGTATGTGTGTGTGTGCTGTCCGGGGATTGAATCTAGGGTGATTACGGATAAGTGCGGGGTGCGCGCGTGCTCGCTGGATTGAGAAAAGACAATCACGGGCATTACGAGTGCAGTGTGTGAGTGATGTTGCGGGCTTCAAAACTCTACAGTCATTTTCTCTAGCGATGCACTTCTTTTTTATGTTGTTTGCGTATTTATATCCTGAAGAACGATGTCGGAATCGCGTGAAGCCGAAATAAAACCTTTGCGATAAGGAGCCCGTGATTAGTCGACGGTGACGATGATTGTGGATAACGTAATTATATTAATAATGGATCGATATAATGATCTTCCGGTGTTGTTGTAATCTGAAGATGTCAGTATGACTTATTAGTTACACTTATTTGTCAACTGTATTTGAAAAGGTTGTGAAGGTGCACATTTGTAAAAAATGAGAATAAAATCAAAATGTATTCAATGAAAAGGAAGATTTTAAAACTATTTTTATAAAGTGAATGTTATTCATAACAGCAGTGCATCAACGTGACCAGTGAATCTGTGTGTGCATAAATAATGTCCATAATGAGTATTTGATGTATAAATAAAAACATTTAGTGTTGTAGAGAGTAGTGAGGAGAATTTCAACGCTGCTCACGTCAAATTAAAAAATAGTACTGCATTATTTTCGTCGGGTTTCAATAGCGCGTTGCTCGCGATCGAAAACAGCGTACACGGTGTCTTCTCGGACCAACACCACTAATACTTAGAAGGCGAGGTTAGAATGGCGGGTACGACTGGAGACGAACCTCGTGCATTAAATGCAGACACATCATCGTCGCTATCGTCTACGTCGCCATCGTCCTTGCTGATCTCGTCAATATAATGTAAGTATGATGTGCATCATCTACTAGGAACAAAGTCATCACAAACCATTTTTTTCTCACAATAAATCGTACATTTCGTAATAAAAATACTTATCTAATAATCGACTCTTATTGCAGCTGATGTCGGTTGATATTCTTTTTCCATTATTTAAGCGTCTATTTACTTCGAAGACAATTCATAACCCTTTGCTGTTGTAAGTCGAACGATGAAAATATTTCCAACTCCAAATAACATGAAACTGGCTAAACAATAATATTTCAATATTGAACCTGCCGTATAATGTTTTTTTCTCAATAATCTGAATATGCAACTTCAATAATGCCTTATATTTTTTGTTCTTTATCGTATAAAATTTTAATTGAATATTTTTAAAAATTTCTAAAAGAAACTAATAATATTTTGAATCACTTAAAATCGCTCTATATAGTGAACAAAAATTGTCTCGGTTGATCTTACAGAGAACTAACCATATGTAGTTCCATTGTGTATTGTACTGTGTATTGTGTAAAATATTGCTAGAAAATTTAAAAATAAAATTTGTTATCGTTCATATTTATCATTGTATCGTCATTGTTTAGTAGTAGCTATAGATATGGCATGGCTCTGTTAGATAACGCTGTTCCGAGTCACACACAAACTCGAGGTAAAGCCAATATAATATTGTCTAACTATTAGTCGTAGCTGCGCTAAGTCAATTGTAATCATGAAAGTAACTCCTTTAATGAGATTATATTTGGCGTATTTATTAAAATTTCCTATGAATACATCTGATACATCTGACATCAATATTAATGCACCAAAAAATGATAATACAACAGACAAAGATGTACTTATTCTAACGCCTCTAATAGAGGAAGGAAAAATTGACGAGGCAAGGAGACGAGCATTTGTTCATCACGAAGAAATGGAAAATGTCGAGAGCTACGCTGGATTCCTTACGGTAAACAAAACGTATAACTCCAACATGTTCTTCTGGTACATTCCAGCGCAGGTTCTTATAATTATTTTTGTTATACTTAAGCTACATGGTTACTTTCGACATAAAATAAGATCGCATTATTGTCAATTCTTTATAGAAAAATCCGAGAAACGCTCCCGTACTACTATTCCTGAGCGGTGGTCCAGGTGTCTCAATCATCATAAGCGCATTTTTGAGTGGTCCGTTTACGGTCACCGAAAATCTCACGCTGAAGACACGTGTGCACTCGTGGCATACCCATCATAACGTGATTTACCTGGATAACCCGATCGGCACGGGCTACAGCTTCACCGACGATGATGCCGCTTTCGTGACAAGCCAAATGGAAGTGGGGCGTGATCTGCTGATAGTGTTGCTGCAGTTCTTCCAACTTTTTCCCGAACTGAGGAAGAACAATTTCTATATAGTTGGCGACTCTTACGGTGGTAAGTTCGGGTGTTCCGCAATCCAATCGATCAAGCAACATAATGACGCAGGCGAGACGAAAATCAATTTTGCGGGTATCGTGATGCTGGCCAGTCCATTAGACCCTCAGCACCAGCTGATATTCAGCGATTATTGGTACGAGGCCGGTTTGATTGACGCCACCGGCCGTGACCAGGTAAAGAAGTTTGAAATGGAGGTTCAACAACTTTTGGAGCAGCAGAAATACGAGGAGGCTGCAATGGCTAGTAGCAGCGTGGCCGTGAACTTGTTCACGAAAGTACCTACTTTACTGCAAAACTATACCGGATACTCTGCAGAAGATAGCAACTTCAATATTATGCAAGATAAATATCCCGACGACATTGCCTGGATGACCGCATACGCCGAATCCGCAGGTTTTCGCGAAGCTCTGCATGTTGGTGCAAGCAAAGTGACCTTTTCCGACGCACGTGACAAAGTCAGGTTGTATCTCAAATTCGACATAATGCAGTCCGCCGTTTCGGTTCTTGAAGACGTGCTCCAACACTACAGAGTTCTGGTGCTCTGCGGCCAGATGGACACGGTTGTGCCCTATCCTAGGACCCAAGAGATGCTCTCGAACTTAGATTGGCCCGGTGTTGCAGAGTTCAGAAAGGCTGAGAGGAGGTTATGGATGGTCGACGGGTCTCGGGCTGGGTACATGAAGAGTGGGGGTAATCTGACCGAGGTAATGATCAGAAAAGCTGGACACATGATGATATTTGATCAGCCTTTTTGGGTTTGGACTATACTCAATCAGTTTACCGGAGGCGAGCTACCCTAAATGAGTGATCCTTCAATTTGTAAATATGGCTGGCATCCGTTTTAATGAAGTTAACTTTTGTAGAAATTAGTAATTACTATAATAACATCATTGTGGTATTGTTCAAGGTATTTCGGGCTAAAAGTATATACTTTATTATATCGATACAATTTGTCTATTGCATCAAAAATCAACTGCTATAACAAGACAACAAACGCATCATTAAATATGTAATTATATTTGTTATCAGATGGCAGATTGTCATTAACCTAAATTATCGTATACATATTTTCATTAGCGCTATTATTATTTAACCAGGTAGTTTATTATGAAAAAATATTTTTTCGCCATGATTCATAAATGTTTTCTGACTTTCAGGTAAACATTATGGGGTCTATATCTGCATATGGAAAACTATTTGCATAAGTAAAAGTACAGCGCATAAATGAATGATAGGAGTCAGAGTACCTAGTCGGTGACAATAATAAAACAGTAACTGAGTTTGAGCGAAGCTTCACATGGGTAACGAAATACCAAAATAAATTGGAAACATTAATTTTGCGAAAATGCATACCATGCGTTACAATCATAATATGTGATGCGTGTATGAGAAATAACCGATAAAATAAGTAATTTTCCATATAAATATATATTAATTACTGAAAAATTAATAAAATTAACTGTAATAAAATTCATTAAAAATAAGATTATTCATAAGAAAGTACTAAATATAATTAACGTGAGAAATATAAAAATTATATTATAATGTATTTAATTAAATGATTGTATTCGACGATTTCTTTCGCATTTATTAAAGTTTATCACTGTTCGTTATTGTTGTTTTGTAATATCAATGACTTATTGAGCTGTAAAGAAATACTACTTTCAACAATACAAGAACCGAAGAATTTTTAATAGATTGGTGTTCTGTTAATGTGATAATCCTAGCAAGATATTCTTGGGGAATTTAATTTATTTTAAGTTATTTTATTTGTTTAAAAATATATTTAATCAGTTTGATCAAAATACAAGAAAATTTATCTTACAAATTTTTTATTTATAATTGTATATTGTTGAGGTAAATGTACGAATCATTGGTACATGTCAACTTAAAAAATATATTTCTAAAATAAAAACTAAATATTTTCTTATAAAATATCTCTAAACATTTAATTATTTGTATCAACTTTGAATCTCAATAATCCCACCCAAAAATGATTTCGTGGCCCATATATTTGCAACAATATGGGCAATGTATTGGCAATATACCGGCCATATTTAGCGCAGTATATGGGCAATACGTGGTTCCAGTGGCCATACTGTTTCCCATATCATGTCCACATTAGTCCCATACATATATAATATATTTTTTTTCAAAGTGTGGGCCATATATAAGTATTATGTGGGAAAAATATGGCCCATATTTGGCTGAGGCGCCGGAGCTACATATGAGCCACATGTAGCTCATACATTGCCCACAATTTTTTTTTTTTCTTGCGCGGGATAAATCTAAAAACTTTTTATTGTTGTTGTTATACAAGACTGTAAGTATCATGGATACTGTAATGTTCTATTCTATAAATATATCAACTTCTTGACCATAGTTACATCAGCATGTGAATAAATAAAGTACGGGTGGTCATTTATTCATTCAAGTTGACTTAATTACAGCATATTTTTCCACATTGTTTCTGTAATGAGATAATAATACACAAAGTTTTGTGCCCTACATTTTTTAATACATAACAATATAATATACTTTTAAAAAACTTCTTATCTGATAACCGTACTTCAACTATGATACAATATTTTCCTCATGCCAATTATTATTTGCAGTGTCTTGTATCACTCCATATATATTATCACACCATTTTACTTGGCTTGTCTTGACTTTTGTTTTTACTTTTCCAGAACTTCATGCACTGGCAAAATATATATTTGTAAATATTTTGTCTTTTTGTAGATAAACAGGATAAATAGAAGCATTGTTTGGGTACATGTTAGAATGCGAACATTACTGCAAATCCTGTTATAATAATCCCTGTTATAAAAGGGATAACGTGATAGTACCAAATTGAAGCTTATAGAGGGCAACTTCAGAGCGTTTTAGGTGGATAAAGTCCTATTATTTATCCTATTATAATCCTATTATAAAAGGGAGAACGCGATAGTATCGAATTGAAGCTTAGAGGGCAACTTCAGAGATTTAGGTGGATAAAGTGTACTGCCATTGGCTGAAAACAAAAGATGGCGGTGCTCTCTGCGCGCGTAGCGCGCTTGAACTTAGAGGACTAGTCCTGTTATGAAAGAGAGATAGCGATTTATTATCGAATATCGAGTTGGCCTAGAGCCAACTTCAGAGCGTTATCAAACAATTTCATTGGCAAATACAGTAGTTAAGATAGGTGAGTGTCTACAGGCGCACGTAGCGCGCTCTGCATTAGACTCTAGCACACCATTTCCTCCTATACAAAAAAAGAGATGGACTTGAGATTGTCACCTCTAATGATTGTGATTGGTCGATGTGAAGTGGACATGTAAAATTTGATCGGTCCTCGATTCAGCGCGCGAAGCGAGCATTGACACTACTAGTAAATCATAAGATATAGCTAAAATTTCAAACTTCCAACTGCTCCAGCTTCTGCCAAAAAGCCCAATGAAATGAAGCGCTTGGCACAGCTTTTTTATGATACAAGAAGCCTCTTAGACCAGGTGTCATAAAAATTGGAATTTCGGACTTCTTCGTATCCCCTTGTTAGTTAATAATGAAGGGTTATGAATACTGTTCTGATTACATTTAAATATCCAACTTTCAAATTTTGGTATTGTAGAAATAAACTAAAATGAATACCATCCAAGTTTCAATAAAAAAATATTGGATAAATTTGCGGATGTTAAAAAGTAAAATAAATTTCCAATTCATAATATTTCAATATTCATCAAGGTAACCAAAGAGCGCTCGTAGCACGCCTGAACTTGCTAGTTCAATTAAAAGGGGCAATTACTATACTATGTACAAATACCAACCCATGGATATGTGTAATACATCTAGTCGCAAGTTGTATATTATACAATAACGTCTGCAAAAGTGGCTTTCCATCAGAGGCCCTGCACACGTGAAATTACGCTCCGAAAATAATGCAGCGCACATGTCAAAGTAACGTATGCTGCCTCTCTCTCCCTTTTCCTCTTACACGCTATATACTGCACACGACGTCCACTTCACTCTTTCCCGCTTGGCTCCCCCGGCCGCTAAACTGTTTCGTCTTGCGCCATTCCCGCTTCGCGTAGCAGCAGAAGCAGCCGCACGCTCCGCTTATCATAATGTATTTTGGGCTTCTTCTCCGCGCTGCGGCTCTTTATTTTCGATCGGCTGCTGCTGCTGCTACTTCGCCCCCGCGAGCGAGACCGGAGGTGCTTTTGATGCTCTCTATGTAGATTTGTTTTTTGTTTGCGCGCATCATGCGCCGTCCCGGCGAGCGAGACTTCCGCTGCAGTGCCCCGGCGATATATATTCGCTTTGAGGCTCACGCAGACGCGGCGCGCTACACGACGATCTCTTTGTGGTGCGTGCGATGTGTCTGTGTGTCTTTGTGTGTATCGAAATTTTCGACGGATCTTATGATATGTATATGTGGGTCGAAGAGGAAAAATAGATTTCGTTTTATGGTATTTATATAGGTGACGGGTCAATCGAGTTATTATTATGTAGAGTGCACGGGCTATTTGGAGGAGGCGATTTGGTTAAAGATTTAATGCGGCAATGTAACGCTTACGTATTTGCGATCTGCGTTAGCGATAAAGTGCACGGCATTAGCGAATTATGTAAATATATTTATATACTGCGGCGAATGCACATTTGATTAGACTTTGATTGGTAATAATTCGCTCTCGCGGGTTGGTTGTAAATAATTGATGATATAATGGTCAGGCGCGGACTGCAGGTGTGCATTATATTCCGAGAGGAGGCGAATAATATTCATGAGTTTATAATTGTGAGCTCTCGCGCTCGATTGAATGAGAGACGAAAGTGCGGCGTAATTAATTGCCATAATAAACTTCCTAACGATGTATAACTAAGTTATATTTATACACTGTCTCGCGTGCATTATGGCGCGCCGCGCGCGCGCGATGCGCCGTAATTATTTCGCGTGATTCTTCAGCGTGCCGACGCTATTCTGAAACTATTCTTAGCATTCCGCGTATCGGCATTCCCCGTATTCTTAGTCCGGAATGATTGCAGAGCGTTGAACTGTTGTTAGCATTTGAAGAATGACGGGCTATTCATTTAACCAAATTTAACGTCCGCGTTAATATTATACTTTAATGTTGCGCGTTTGAAATGGTAAAATTTTTCATACTTTATTTGCAATTTTATTTTTACGTTTTATCAATACGTTTTTCGTGTAAATGGATTCGATATACGAACCGAAAAAATGAATGCAAAAATGCAGTACCTTATGGAATATGGCAGAAAACCGATGGCAATTCATTGGATTTTCGCTTTCTCGAACCGTAATGTATTGTTCTATAAATAAAGCATTCTTATTAAAAGTTTAAGTGAGAATAACCTATATTTTAAACCAGTTTAAAATTAGTGAAATAAGATGCCGTTATCTGGAAATGACCCGGGCCAAAAATAAAATGTAGAAAGTCACATATATCTTGGAAAATGGTAAAATTTGATTTAAATAATTCTGCAGATTTTAGGTGGTTCCTTTTGTAACATTAAACTTGTTCGAAGGATGGAAAAATATTCTCCTAAAATGATATTTATTATTCTATTATTATTATTACTGTTATTTAAAGAAAAAGTTTGATATACTAGACTTGCAAAAAATACTTCAAACTTTAATGTTGAATATCTCGAAAACTAATGGACAAAATTTTAAGATCCACCTATTAATACGTATAATATACGGTTCTCTGAAAATATAAATACATGAAAATATTTTCCAGAAAAAGCAAATGAGATAAATAATTGAATATTTTGGAAACTGAAGGATGAATATTTGTATTTAACGAACTATGGTGCTATGGATATAAAAATACATGTCAAAAATGTTTAAAGTAGTAAATGTATTTTATTCCAGTTATCCAGAAACAAAGAGAATCGATTTTACTTATTTATTCATTTGAAGCCAGGTGCATATAGGTATATAATGCATTACAATAAATAAAATTATTGAACAGGCCACTTAATTGAGTGCTATATATTATCGGAAATTAATTTGTAGTAATAAGATTATTTTCCTATTTCTCACTTTATTCGTAGTATATTTCTGATTTCTATGATTCCGATATTTAACCTACTATTAAACAAAAAAAACAATCATTCTTACGAATATGAAAAGAGCTTTACTAATTAAAAAATCATAAATTTCTATAACTCAAAAGAAAATGAATTTCTATTATAACAAAGTTATTTTTCTTCAAAAATAAAAAAATGAGTCTTGTGTATAATTAAAACCGTTGTAGTGGATCATGAGACATCGACACATACTCAGATTTTATAAACATGGTATACTTTGATACAATAAAGATCTCCAAAAAATATTTCTAACGTGTTTTTAAATAGTACTTTTATACCACTAACCTCGAAATCACAACTTTGATATGTTTCTTTTTTGCGCTGGTGGTATAAGATACCGTTCCAGACTAGTATAGGTAAATAGATGTTACCTCATGTGACGTTTTTCGCTCAAGCGAAGCGAGATCTACTTTCGCACCCATGTCGAAACATAGTACCATATACACTATCACATTATATCTCATATACAAACTTATATACTCATTATATCTCATATACAAACTTCCCCAAGGAACATACAAATATTACCGAATATTTACAACGAAAGTATTTAATTAACGAACTTTACTAAATTCGGAATATCCAGTTGAATTGATCAATAAACTGACCAGATATTGACCCGGTTTCGGCGCGCAATCAATTTAAAGTTTCTCTCTAAGATATTGGAGCACAAGTTTACTTTGGCAAAGGATAAATTCGATAGGCCAACAATAACTTTAAGTATAAACGTGGTTACACTATACTTACTAATTAATTATCAACGATTATATATTAAACAATAGAAATTGCAATATGCTATACTTAACTTTCTTTGGATATTAATATTTCACGATTTAATCTAGTATATATAATTATTATATTGTATTAACATCTACGATGACAACTAATTAAATAAGTTTCATATAAAAATTTAATTTCATTGAATAATTCAACACTTCCTTATCACGAAACTATTTTAAAAGTCCAGTTCTTCTGGCTACCTTCTATAATTGAGTAAAAATTAATTATTCACTGTAATTTATAAATTTTCTCCCTTTAGCAAAAGTTGTGAAGATAAAACCTGTCCAAGCGAATAATTGAAACGTACATATCTATTATAACAATATACAAGCTTATTAATTAAAATTCCAGCAAAGGAGCTCGTTAAAAGGAAGAACGCAGCATTGTAGCAGACTAACACTCAGAAACTGAAAAAGATACGCAAGATTGAACTGGAAACAAAAAAACCCTTTCGGTTACACTTTCCTCTATATGGAGAAATGAAAAATATTCATTTATTTTAAAATTTCGTCTAAAAGCGCGTTTTAGTCTGATTTTGTATGTTATTCTACCCAAAAACTAGCTCAGAAATGACTGGAAATTGAAAAAAAATTTATTCGAAAAATAACACAGAAAACGTTTGCAAAGCATACCTGATTATGGTTTCTTTTTCCAATTTGTTCCACCAGAAACAAACGCTGACTGAAAGGGTTAATTAGCGGGGTCAATTAGTCGCGCATATATATAACGTATACATTCCCACATTTGCAATATATCTATATATGCATATATACATACGACAGCTCTACCTCCATACACACAGGCTTATCGAGCTAATTATCACAGGCGTAAAATCCTCGGCTCGGAGGAAAATGCATATAATACGCGGGTATAGAACAGCAGCAGCAGCGGCGGCGGCGGCATCAGCCAATAAGCTTCCGCTGCGGAATTCCGGAGCCGAGAGGATTGCACGGCGCGCGTCGATGTATCGGGCCTCCGTGCGCTGCAGCATTCCTCGCATTTTCACGGCTCCATCGGCGCGAGCGAACGAGTAAGCGAGTCTCTCTCTCTCTCCCTGTCCTTGATCCTTGCGACCTCGGACGTAAGAGTGGTGAGAGAAAGAGAGGGAGAGAGAGAGAAGCGGATCTACCTGATCCGCTGCTTCCTTCACGGGAGTACGTGAATGTGTGTGTGAGATGCATCAGGGCCCACCGGGAATCGAGTATCCCCTTTAGGTATTTTTTTTTTTTTAAGGTAAGAATATATATTTTTTTTCTTTCAAGGGGCTTTGGTTTTCTTTTACATGCGAGATAGCGCGACCCGCATAATATAATAGGAACCGATAAGCATCGCTGAAGCGCGCAACCCTAAACTTCTAGCGCTTCTCTTAGTAGCGGGCCATTAGCTAAAACAAAAACGCGTATAAAAGTGCACGCTCATTGATTTATCCGTTGATTCGTGTATGTATACAGTGATTTTGGGTATATATATCCACAGTCGGCCAACTGCTTTTTTTTCATTTCATTGCCACACACACACACAGATAGCCGCGTATATGACTATTCTGGATTTTACGCGTTTTATATAGAAATTTTTACGAGCCCCGCGATAGCGCAAAAGTGATATATATTTTTCTTTCGAAGCGTCGCGTAGAGCACATAGCTATATAACGCGACTACATGGTAAAAGTGAGATTTGATGTTAAACAATAACCCGAATTCACGAAAAAGAGATGCACCATAGTGCGCCGCGCGATTCGATATTATATTTTTGACGAAGCGCGATCTTCTCTATACTGTACTTATAACTGGCAGCCGTGTGTTGCCATGGACGAGAGAAGGTACTGATGAAATATTGAATCATTGAAAATTCCAATGATTCGCGCTCACGCCGCTACATGATGGGCGTTCGAATTTTCAACCCCGCTCGTATAACACATACAAAGTGAGAGATAAATATGCTCAGAGAGAGAGGGAGTTATCGGAAACGTGCGGCAGTAAGGCCTGAAAATTACATTGATTTTCCGGGAAAATATAACCGGCTTTAGCAGGCCGTGAAGGAAAAACTCTCGCAATTACACTTTAACTGCACAAATATTATAACGTAAATTGACTTTGAATTGCGTTGTAAATTCATAAACACCATCCTAACACACTATGTGTATATGTGTGTAAGGTGTACGAGCGAGCGCGTTCGGGCCAAACTTTCGGCAGCTCCCGCGCTAGCAAATTGCTGAGTTCCGGCAACTAAATACACATAGCCTCCCATCTCACGTGCGCATTAATTGTGTAAAAGCAAAGTGTCGGCCCATTGAAACTCCCGCAAACAACGGGATAATTGATGTTACAGAGAGCAAGAAAATTTTTAATTGATTTCCCCTTACACTGATTTACTTATAAGAAAAAAAAAATAATACGACACTTTTGTTATACGCGTATATAATCTCGATTTTTCCGCAGCCGTGTCTATAAGAAGAAGAGGGAGCGGCTCTCGAGGGCCATACACACACACACGACGACGAAGATGCATTCAAAAGGCACACAGAGAGCACTTATCAGACCTCGGGCACTACCGCGAGAGATTATAATACTCTTATGGCCGGCGGACAAAAAGGAGCGCGGGAAAAGAATGTGTGTTGCGCACTATATATGTATATATAGGAATATAGTCGAATTTCCGAGCCATCCCGCGATCGGATTCCAGCTGCAGCATGTTCCAAATTCCAGCGTAGAGGTTGTGTACTACTATAAGTACGCAGCAGATGCCGAAACTCGAGAGGATCATCGTCGTCGTCGTCATCAGCAATGTATATAGGCAGCATCTCGCGATGGATGCTGCTGCTGTCCTCTAATACCTTTGGGTAAAACGTGTGTGTACGTATGGGATGATGACGATGATTGCCGCGAGCGGCTTGACAATGGACGAGAAGGGGGGAGAATTTCCGACGGAGAGGCTTTTAAATCACATTATAGGTCCTTCTCTTTCTCTCTCGCTCGCGCTCACTCCGGTAAGCAAACAAGGGCTGCAACGCTCCTCTCTTCATTGTCATCGCGCGGAGCGAGTTTGACGAATGGGGGGACCGGCCGCGTTGTGTGAAAATATATATATTAAAAAGCGCCGAGAGTTTTCGAGCGAAGCGTTCGTATATTATGTACGAGGCGGGGGAACGATGGCGAGAGTGAGGCTCTTTGTTTGATTCTCTTATTCGTTATCTATATAGATGCTAGCTGCTGATGATTGTGGTCCGCAGTTGCCGTGGCAGCGAGCGAATCAGGAGATGATTGGGTTCTATATAGGAGAGGTGATAGTGGCTCTCGAAGAGAGACGGAGGTAGTTATTTACGTGGCATCAGTTTTCAGAGGGATGAGTTATATATGCATAGCTTCATTGAACTGAAATGCAATCGATATGTAACGCCAAATTCGATATCAGCTTCCGCTGTTGTTATGTATAGGAAGCGCTGTGTTGCATTATACGGATGCGCAAGTGTATTATATGATGAGTCACGGCACCTGAGGACAGACGATGTCCTTATTTACGCGGATGGAACTGCCAATATCCTTTACCTACTTCATGCGCTTATTTCATAAATAATAATAGCAAGAAGAAAGGGATATACGAAATAGAAATGTTGCGGGGCGAGTCAATTATTCTTTGGTAAAGTTGTCATTTCACTTTTTACATCCATACGGTTTCATTTTGCACGACGTGCTTCCGTTCCAGAGAGCGTGGAATTAAAATTGCATAAAAATACCGTCTCCGTAAACATCTGGATTATTATTTTATGTATACCCGCATCCACGGAGTAAACGTTCTCGACGTTGCCTGTAAATAATAATGCACGCTTCATCGTGTCACGTCGATTTAAATTTTACCTTTATGTTTTTTTATTTATATCTTCTGTTCTGTAAATACGTTTTATAAGTGGGATAATTAAGAAGTCTTAAAGTATATAAATTTAATTATATGAAATAGTTAATCAGCATAATTCCTTCTAATTGAGAACTCAGCTGTCTCGTTTCTAATGAGTCTACGTGTCAAGGAAAATTTACGCTCAGCAGAGAAAGAAACTTTGATCTTAATCATATATTAAAAAGTAAAAATTAAATCATATATTAATCATATATATATATTATATATTCGATTATTGGTATCAATGATGTATAGGAGAAAGTTTTATATCCGTTTAGCGTATAATATATGTATTCCTATACATGACATATTTTTATATACTAATTGGTAGAAAGTCATATACAATGTATGCAGCTCTATTTTTTTACAGTTTGCGCTTAAAAAGTAAGTAGCAAACTGAAACACCAGAACCGCATGCTTTTATATCTCGTATATGAAATTATTTCAGATTTTATACTTGTATATACAAAAACTATTTTTCTGTGCCGTTGAATGAAAGGATACCTCCATGACATAACAAAAAATAAAAGCAGCCTTTATAGTATACGCTCTCTAGCTGTAAAACCTACACACATATTTTTAATGAATCAATCTCTCCTTCTTTTTCTCTACCATTGATCGTTCGAGCAAACACACAAACACACGCGCGTGTGTTGGCTCTGCAAATTAAAAAAGCTTCAGCGACAGGGCGGCGCGGCAGAGAGTGCCACGCTTATGCGCAATTGAGTTACCGGAAAAACAACACGCGTCGACATCCAGTTCTCATATATATATATACACACAATATACACGCGTGCGCGAGCGCTCGTGACTGTTTGACAAATGAGTATTGCTAAATCATTGATAC
>UXGD01003755.1:0-19293 GCA_900474315.1 Torymus auratus
ATCTTATCCGATTGGGACGAAAAAAATATAAATAGATAGGAAATCGAAAGTACTTTTAGAAAATGCTCCTACTTTTAACCGATTTTCAAACCTCACGTCGAAAAAATTTGTTTTGATTTTTTTCATATTTTTCTTTAATTTTTTTAACCAACTTAATATTATCCGATTGGGTCGAAAAAACTATGGATGGATAGAGAATTGGAAGACCTTTCAGAAAATGGACTTACTTGTGACAAATCGCCAAACTCAGGGACAAGAAAAATTATTTTAGATTGTTTTTTCATATTTTTCATTATACTTTCTTAACGACTTCATATTTTTCTTATATACCAGGCAAAATTCAACTTGATATCTCTCCCTAGTTTCCAGTTATGGTGTCGACAAATTTATTACACATACACACAGCGAACTCAGAAATATCGCAAACATCGAAATCCCAAAATCGAAAAATTTCCCCAAGGGCTAAGTTGTCTTTCTGTAGTTGAAACTCGGTCTGAAAAAGTCCATCTAGCGCCCAATACACTATTTCGAAGCTTTATATATATATAAAAACGAAGTGTTGGCATAGTCACTGGGGGTCGACGTGGTTCCCCTAGTTTTACGTTGATTTTCGAAGGAGCCAAGGAGGAATGATCAAAGCAGATGTGCGACTCTAAATTTACTCCTCGAAAGTTCAAGCTCGAAGAATCGCGAGGCTTTTTTTAATTGCGACGAGGATGCATATTTCGACGGGTCACTTACGTTTTTACAGCCTGTATACGTACGGTTTTTGCGTGTGTACGTGTACAAGGCGGGCTGCGCGAACTGTATCACCGAAATAAAAAAGGTGCCGTCGAGATAACTCTTACTTTTTATTCGCGTATTATATAAGTACGCGGCGAGGGCTTTCAGTGTTAAACCTTACATTTTTCGCTCGGAAAATGTACTACTCGCGCTGCGAATTCTCGGGGTGCAAAATAAAAAACAAGTTTTTTTTTTAAATGACGTGGTTCTTCAGAGTTCCTCGAGCGGCAAGCTGAATGGAATATTTTTCAGGTCAAGTAGTAAACACTCTTTACAATTTATAATTTCTCCTTATATTACAATAATGCATTTGTCAATAGAAAAGTCGAGCGATTACGTAATTCATCAAACAATGGCAGGCTGCTAATTAAAATGAAAAGAAAAAGAGGCATGAAGCTTATAATATTATGGCTCCGGGGCATAACGCGTAATCCATAAAAATACAGCAAAAAAGACACGCGAGCATTAATGCAGAACCGGCGTAAAAGATGGGATCGCGTAGTGGAGTGTGGGAATTAGATGCGCTTATTGCAGTGCGACATTGTCGCACGATAATGAAAAAAAGAAAAAATTGGTAGAGCGAAGTGCGGCTACACACATAGAGTGTGCGGAAACTGCGGCAGATGGAAAGGACTCCGATCGCGAGTTTCCTGGCAACGTCTGTCGCGCACTTTGCCAATATTGGTTACAAATGCGGCCGCGCGCGGACGCTGTAGGGGAAAGACAGAAAGAGGGAGGGAGCTTGAAGTCATAACTTCTTTTCCAATGGAAAAAGTCCACACAGTGCAGTTGTCTGTCTATGTCTCCCTCTTTTTTGCGCGTTAACAGAGCCCCTGGCTTTCATTATTTCTGCATTTTCAATTCTCAGGAGCGCGCGCGGCTCGGCAGCCGACAAAGCGAGAGGAACCGAGACAGAGGTAGAAACATTCGTCGCACTCGTGCGTTTTTCCGATTTCGCTGCTTGCTCCTTTTTCCCTCTCTTCCTCTCTCTCTGTACTTCCTATAGTTCTCCGCCCGCATACGCCTCAATCATCAATTCGCGCACGTGTGGGTGTATTATATACACTCGTCGATCCCTCTGTGCAGTCAATTCGGTTTAATTTCGCGCGTTCGCGCAAGCCAGAGCGAAACTCGTGCTGAGATTCCGAGAAATCATCTCGACCGACAGCATTATTTTTCTCGAAGGCTTTGAGAACGAAAATAGCTCTCGGCTTCTATTGGATGTTGAATTCTTGTTTGAAGCCAATGCATAAATTACTGCTGATTCGAGTCTTTCAGATAAATGTATAACATGTGTGTTTACACGAAATTCGTCTGCAATTTAATAAGTTATTATATGTATATAAATGAGCTTGAAAATAATAAATTATCGAGCAGGAGCAATAATGTATTATAGATTAATAATTGTGTAGCGATATATATCAATTACTGAATAATTCACTCGCTAATTCACGCAGGCAAACTCTGCAACATGAATAGCAGTCTTTTTGCTTCCGGCAATTGACGCGCAGAATATATAAAACGCATATATTTTATGGAAACGAGCAACGTGTACGATGTATGTATGCGTAAGCGCGCGGACAAAAAAGTTTCTCTGCGTACACACATAGAGCCATTGAAGCAATATTTACTTTTGACATTCGCTTAAAAAACTCATAAACGAGGTCGTAAATAAAAATTAAAGTAGATAAACACGAATGCTCGCAAGCTTGGGCGACGCGTGCGCACTTACACACATAGAGGGGCTGTCGTCTTTGAGACAGCGAAAATGTTGCTCTCGCCCGTTCTGCAGAGAGGCTGCCGGGCAGCCAGGCAGGCAGGCAACGAAAGTTTCTCTATTTGAGCAAAGTCAGTTTTAATACTCGTTTAAGAAAGTCGCGGCAAAATAAATGTTCGTTTCTACGTCACGTCGACAGAAGCTCCTTTACCACGCGGCGCGCTGACGCTTTTCCCTGCGCATTCTCCCGCAGCCAGACGAGCTATATATCATTTTGCAAAGTGTGCACCCCACTCTGTTTCTCGCTCGTGACAACGATTGCATTTATATTAATACAAATGATGCTGGACACGATGTAATTCTATGTATCTACGTGTGTGTGTATATAGACTAGCTCGGCAAGATAAACAGAACAATAAAAAGCCCATGACAAATATTGAAAGCATTCTCTTTCTCCTCCCTCACGAGGATCCAATTACTTGCGGCGATTCAGATTTGTCCGAGGAACGAACATCCGCGCGCGTTTTTTCTGCGGAGTAGGCAGAAGCGCGCTGTGAGGGTGCACGGGGAGAAGTATGTACGAATGCCGGGAGATTGAGGGAAAAAAGCCAACTAACGAATATAGGTCCATTGGTCAAAGCAAGATCGATATAGCCTCGAATCCTATACGATGTTTCCTCCTCCCCACCCTCACCCTTATATTTCCCAGCTATTCATGAGCGGAGCGTATACGCGTGACGACAGACGACGAGCTGCCCGTGGTTTATATATAGCGAGCAGCAAAAAAAAAAGAAAAAAACGAGAGAGCGAGAGAAAAACCCGGCGGGAGACGCAGATAAAAAGAAAAATAACAAGGAGGAAAGTATAGAGATGGGTGTAGGAAGGCATCGGGCGTCGTTAAGGGAATTGAAGTCAACTCTAACAATTCCAAATTACGTCTGCGCTGGTGGCTTTCAACTCTCTTCCTCCTTCTCTCCTTCCCCCCCTTCGTCCACGATAAACACGCGACGTGCTTTCTCCGACTCTGCGCGCGCAAAAGTCGGTCATAGCACCGCTCGCAGCGACACATGCGCCCCTCTCTCTCTCCCTCTCTGTGCATCTATCCGATTTCGCCGACGAGCGAGTTATACGAGCGCGGAAATAAAAGAAGGTCGGTGACGCGGCCGTCGTGCCGCGAGGACGGGGGATATAGTATGGAGCTACACACAGCAGTTACGACGATGAGTACACGAACGCGAAACGCGACGCTCCAGGGTACAAAGTGAAACGAAAGAAAAATAAACGCGAACTCGGGCATTTTTTTCGGCCAGATATTCACACACACATACTTACGCGCGCCCGTCTGTGTGCGCGATAGCACTGAGGGGATGCGAGTGTCGAAATTTTTAGTTCGATTGGCTTGGCGCGTGCGCCACGGGTGTTTCATTTCTGATCGGCCGTCATAAATTTCTGACAGCTAAATCGCCCCCGTGCTGCTGCTGCTGAATTTCAAATTTTCCTTTTTTTCTGTTTTCAGCTGGGCTTTGGGAAGTAGGTCGTGAATTATATTAATTTTTATTATAAGCGACTATTTGCTGTGCGAGTGATGCGCCTAACTGTGATTGATCGTTTCTAGTCAACACGCGAAATAACTAATTAATGTTTAGTTATTCTTTTAGCGATTAATTAATGAAACCTCTTGTACGATATATAATACACAACAAAAGAAGTAAATACAGACCATCAATTAATCTATCAAGATACGCTCCCGGAAATTTGCTGAGGCAAAAATGCTGCGAGTCATCCTCTCGGTGTAAATCTTATCTCGCCCCATCGGCCAAAATTCTCTCGTCGAAAGAAAACTTGCTTTTTTCTTGAGAAATGCATATCATACGCCCAACTAAGAACAAATATATAGCAATAACTCTTTGCGTCACGATGACTCTGGCTAAAAGTGAAGGAAACAAAGTACATATAGATTTTAATTTGAAAAAGGAGATCATACACTCCCTCCCTATAGAGGGAGGCATAGAGTCGCTGGAGAAAGACAATCGCGAGGGAGAGAGGGACGTAAAATGAAAAATAAAAAAGGACAAAGACGGAAAAAGCTCTCGGTTGGTGCGCTCGCGTCAGGAGGAAGCAATTCCAGGGCGGCGGAGGCGACAAACGCGAAAGAGAAATGTATAGGTGTACTGTGGAGCTCTGTAGAGAGAGAGAGAGAGGCACAGCAGTATAGTAACGGAGAGGGCGGTACCTGGTAAACTTGTCTCCCGCTCCGACTTTGTCCCCATTGTCAACGCTGAAATTGAAGTCCTGGGCGACGACGACAAGTTTCGGGTCGAAGAGGCGAAAACAGCCGCGGGTGGGCTGGGCGGGTGGCACTTGCCGAATCGCTGATACGGAATCGCGCGCGATGAGTCCTGTATTAGGAAAGTTTCTTGCCGCGACGGACGACACGGCTGCGCGTCCGTGATTCGATTCCCCCCTCCTCGCGGCACTCCTCATGCGCCCTATGGATTTTGCTGGCTCAGACTTTTTTCAGGGGGGAAGAGATGAAGGATTAGCTATCGCTCTCTTTCTCTGTGTGTTATATATTACTACGGGGAGAGCTTTTCCCAGGACGGCTCTTATTGCGAAGAAATATAAGATGACGGTTAATATACACAAGATATGGCTACACCCTAATTGCGAGCTCTGAGAGATAAGTATAATTCGAGCTCGGCGGCTTATCTCTCTCGAAAATACGCGCGGCCCCGCGCATAACCGTTGGAAATTCCATCGCCGCGATGCTTCTTTCAATTATATGCTGCCGGTTGGTAAAGAACCCCTTAGGGTTAGCTTCAGCCGCAAAGTGATATACGTCTCGCCTTCACATGCCTACAGAAAAAGCGGCGCACGGGCGTGTGTGTCAGTCTTTATCAAGAAAAATGCCGGCTGCCAGCCGTCGAGAAAGACGTCTCGCGCCTGAAAAATCCCGAGACTTTATGTAGGCACGCACACTCGCGTCCAAGTGGAACGAGTGAAAGTTTAGTCAGCCGGAATAAAAGAGCGAGAGCTACATCGAGTTAAATAAAGCGGATAATTGTACGGGGCCGCGCGCATGCGATGGACAAATTCGCGATTAAACGAGACGGAGGCACTCGCGAGGCAGAGCGAAAGAGGAGCACGAGCGGACGATCCCCTTTCAAATGGGAATCGAAATTAAAGGAGAGCTGGAAGCACGGAGTTAAATCGTAAAATGAAATTCTTCCCGGCGGGTGGGAGAGGGTAACGTTCGGCCCGAGATAAGAAAGACGCGCAGCTCCCCTCTTTCTCTCTCCCTCTCTTTCGGCCACGTTTACGAGGGACATGCTGCTGAAAGTGTGCACGGGAATAAGAGAGGGAAAAAGGCTAAGAGTCGAGTCGACTCTCGGCCATTATGCTCGAGCTTTTCATTATATACGCGTTCGGCGCTGGCTTACGTGTATACACACTCAGCGAGGCCGCGGGCCGCGCTCTCATTGTCCGCGAAGAGCAGCTCCTATGTGACCTGTCGTCGCCTACATAGGTATAGACTTTGCGAAAGAAAGTTCGGCCGGAGATACGGCATTGTGCGCGCGATCCGAGCAATTGATTCCAACTTTCAGCTGATCGCGGGGGCGGAGCTCCGGCCGACACATGCACGGGAGTAAAGTTCCTTCGAGGCGCGGAGTGGTAGCTGGGACAATTAGCTGGCTAATGGATAACTGAATCACATAGCTCCGGCGTCCGCTCCGAAACGATTACGAATGCGCGCGGCAGAGGGAGAGGCTGGAATATCGCATTTGCTAATTAGGCAACGCGCGCGTCCGCCGTATTCTCAGCCCCGCGCGGAGCAATGTCTCCACCCGCGTCTCAGCCGTGCTTTATGCGCGTTCCGCGAATTTCGACGAAATGAGATTTCCTCTCTCGCCCTCGCTCTTTCCAGGAGAGAATGCGTTTGATGTAGGGTCTGTACGCCGTTGCGAGCGCCGGCGCAAGATTCACGACTCGCTCTTTGCAGCGCGACGATTTTATCTTGATTTGCCGAGTTTCCGGCAAGGGGCTTTCCGCGGCTCCCCTGGAAGAACTGAGAGCGGTAAATGTTTTTCAAATTGTGTTTTTCGAGAGCGCGCGGAGCGCTGAAATTACCTCGGGGAGTGAATGTCCTCCAATTTTCCTTTCGAGATATTGAATAAACTATGTTGCAGGGATTGAACGACTTCGGTTGGCTTACTTATGATGCAATAGGTTAGACCTACATATTTCTCGACATTTTATTGGTATCGGACCATAGTCTCAATTGCAATAAAATAATAAAATTATTTTTCATCAAACCTTTTTTTAAAATATAATACACTTGCTAAATTAAAAATAAAGCTCTGGGTGTAATAGGGACGCAATGTCGTCGCGCGCTACCAATTGAAAGAACGCTCAGGTATGTACGACTCGCTCGACGCGCGCATTCCACCCGTATTATCCCGCGTCGACAATGGCGCTAGTTAGCGCTCCGCTATCCTACCGCGCGTGGTTATTAGCAAAAATTAAGGTATCACAATTTCCAGCTGTAGAAAGCGAGATAGAGAGAGAGAGAGAGGGAGGGCATGGCCAGACAGAACCGCTTAAGCGCGGCGCAACCGCGAACAATTTGTGCGTTGTTACGAGAAATTGCCTCAAATATGGTAATTCATTAATTGAGCTTACTGCCTACTCGCTCTAGCGTATATACATCCACGCACACACAGGAGCGGCTTTCGCTTTGCCGATTGCATTCGCTCATTGCGGACGGCCGAAAATGTTGTATGTACATATATATATGCGTGAGCGCGCGTACGTATCGATTGCGCAAATTACAGTGGCCTACGCGCGCGCAAACGTTGGTTTATCACGGCAAAGATGATTTACGGTGCACACAGCGCAATGCGATATATATACACGTGAGCGCAAGTCGAAGGAATGCGCTCGCGGACAACGGAAACGTGAAAAGTGTAGGATATTACGCGGCGCCAGCCGGGTAAAATGTAGCTTTTGCGGAATGAGGGGCTTTTAGTGTGACCCAGCGAAAGACACAAGTACGTGTTTGGCGCTGCCGGAACCCAAATGTATAATCATAGTTTGCTTCGGGATCTGAAACTGAATTTCAATTGAAAAACATTAATTTTAGGGCTTAATAGGTCAATCCCGGCAATAATTCACGGTAATTGGCCAATTACGCGCGTTAATTACGTTCCGGGCTTGAAATTGATCTGAAATTGCTAGAATTTCTGCAGCGAGTGTATGTGCAAATTAAGGATGCACACGCGACTTGACTCTCGGAATGCTTTCTCTCTCTTTCTCTCTCACTTATAATTCCGTGTGATGCGTAAACGTAAAATTTTCCCAACACACATTTCCTATAACCTCGATATATCGCGGATAAAAGGGGCGGATCTAATAAAGATGTATCTCGCAGCAAAGTGCAAATAACACAAAGGAAAGTCGATGTTTTTCCCTGTGGACTATGGAAAAACTAAAAAGGCCATTAACATACAAGAGTTTACTGGCTCCGCGTGGGGGGTATATTCTTGCGTACACATTCCGGCGAAAAGAGCTGGGCGTGGTCGGCCCGCCGCGCTATAAGCATAAAAATATACTTTCTACATAAATTCATGAAGTTTCTCTTCCCCCTCCGCGGCTCTTTAAACTTTTTCATCATTAAAGAAAAATTACAGAGCTCTCTTTTATCATTCCGCGCTGTGATGAGTATATATAAACAGATTTTAATAATAAAAAGAGAGTAGATCGAGAAGCAAGTTGCGTCGATATACGTCTCTGTTGGCGGAATCCGGCCTTTCTACTTTATTAGAGCGCGCTCGCGTGGTTTTGGGTTTGGCGGCGGGCGTGTAGCGGTGGGAAAAAAGAAAGATCGAAGTGTATCGAATAAACATACATGTACGCAGCGGTATCGGCGCAAAAGAGTAGAAAAATGCCGGCGTGAGTAAATTGAAAACGCGGTAGCTGTGCGGCCAGTCATAAATTCAGCCGTCGCTACGAGTAGAATATATAACGCTGGAAGCTGGAAGGAGAGCGAAATAAGGCCGTTGGAGGAATGGGGCTTTTCGATTTTCCTGTAAATGTCCGCTAATCCGGCTCGTAATTTCCTATCGGCGCGTCCGGTGTGACGACGCAGCTCTGCCGATGACGGGCTAGAATGGAAGATCGATAGATAGACAGCTTCATTGCCTCCCCCTTTCGTCCCTTCAGTCTATAGCGACAATGAACGCCTCCTCCTCCCCTTCTCTCTCTCTCTCTCCCTTTCCCTCTCTCTGTCTCCCGCGGCAGCCTTGTTTGCTTCCTAAATAACGCGATAATACTGTAATAACTCAGCGCGCGAGTGCACTCTCGGCAATCTGCGCGCGAACGAGGGAGCTCCGCGCAAATTCGCACCGACGACGGCGACGACGCGTATACGCGAACGCAGGGGGGAGACGATCCAGAAATGAATGACCTGGATATTTAGTTCCAGGAGAGCTGTTTTCTTTAGTTCCTTGTCGCGCAATTCAAGGTTTCTTTTAAATTAGTCAACATCCTTCGAAAGCCATAAATTTAACAAGTTTAACGTATTATAAGTGAATTTCGCCCGATCCGTAAATGCTCGCGGAAATTCGAAAACGTTAGGAGAGAGGGAGACTGCGATATTTCCGCACTCTGGACGTTTCGGTAAAATTCAAAAAGTTTACTGCATCGAGTTGGAGCGCAGAATTGACGGCTTTTTCCGAAGCCTGCTTGCGAGATTACGGATTAACGCGAAATGGAATTACGCGAAATTTTATATAATACAGATTAAATTGAAATATTTTTCTTGAATTACGCATGACACAGTACATTTTTAACGTAATAATAAAAATGCTGTAACAAATGTATTTTTTTCGCGAAAACTCGCAAGCAGCTCAGTGGATTTTCGCAAACACCTACACTGCGAAAAGTAACGGAAAGCAGAGTATATGTAACATACTCGCTGCTCGTAGTTCATGAATATTTGAAATATTCAACGATCAGAAAAGTTGCGTACAAATTTTTGCAGCTCCACTCTTTCACTCGGATCCGATAATTGAGTGGCCCTTTAATTCGTTAAAAATTCCATTAAAGGTCGAGAAACTTCCAATCGGGAATGTAGGCCAAAAGCAGCGCGATGCCTTTAATAATTGATATCTCGCGCATTAGAGACGCACATACACAAATTCACATTAGGTGATAACGTTTCGCGACAGTGCAGTGTACGTGCGCAAACGCGAATTGGAAAAAAGTGCTCACAAACACGGAAAACTGTAGAGAGCAACTACACATAGAGCGCGTACGCGCGCAGAGAGAAGAAAACAGCGCCCGCGGCTTTCGATTGAAATTGCGAATTTCGAACGACTGCGTATATAGGCGCTCCGCTCATATACATGCGCGCACCGTGTGTGTACCGTCCGCGGCGGAGGGAATTAATGGCCGTCGAGTTTAGGAAAAACAGACGCGGAGCGCTGAAAAAGTACGTCTCTCGGTCGGCCGCGAATCAGCATGTACGCGTTGACGGGCGTGCAGAACGGTTAATTAAATATTCGTGGTTCGGCAAATAAATCCAAACCGCACGTAGAGAAGCGAGAAAGCAAAAAGGTCGAATTAAAAATAAAGGCGGTACCGCGGCCCAGAGAAGAAGAATGGAAAGACGAATGCGTTTATGAATTGATGAAGCTTGCGAGCGAGCGGACTGTTGGCTCAGAATTACGATGGCGCGAGGTACGCTGGTACATATATCGGCGCGCAGCCGGGCGAGAAGCGCCGAAAGTCGATATTCGACGAACCAATAATTCACAGGTCATTCTTTATTCAAACTCGTGAGAGAGGAAAACGGCCGCTGCACAGCACACTCTTCCTCTCTTTATATATATTCGCTTTCTCTCGGGACTTTGAACCACGGCGCAAAAAGACCGAGCAGTGAAAAGGCCGAATATGAGCGCGGGGAAGGAGGCAAGGAGGCAGCTCGTTATATCTATATGTACGCGGGCGCTCCCGCGGAATAAGGAGTGCATATTCGTTTCGACCTTTAGAGCCGGGGATTACGAATGTCCTTAACGGAATAAGCGCACGAATGAAATATTTAAATAAGACGCGACCTCCTACTTCCTCCTGTACTCGCCGAGCCGGCTACGTCTCGCGACTCAACACTTTCCTTCCACCTCGCGACTCGAATTTTATTCGCTCTTCGTCTTACCTCACTTTCTCCCTTTTTTCTTACTTTATTCTCCCGCTCTCTGCGTGCTTTTTCCTCCCTTCCGTCGCGCGGGGGATAATGCCCATGTAAAAATGACTTTACCTATGCGCACCGACGACTCTGCCCGACGCCAAGAGACTGTGCGTGTCGCGAAGCTTTTATTGTTTCACTTCGTGGATGGGCACACTTCTCTACGTAGCAGTTTGGCCTCAATCGAAAATCCAAATCGTTTCACCTGCTGCTGCAGCTGAAAGTTTGCATATTTGTTTGCTCTTTTGTTCGGCGTTTGTTTAGCGAGTACCTATAGAACAAAATTGAATAACGTGTTGACCCTCGAGTGATACGAGGGTGGCGAAATGTGTTTTTTCTAATAACAAACGCCGGAGGATAGAAAGTTGGAGTAAAGTCAGGGAAATTACTAGGATTCAAGCTGAATTCGAGCAGAAAAGTTGAATGAAGCATACTAAGTAGAATTTACTTAGAGAGTTAGCAAATTTGCCTAAGATTAAAGCAAAGCACATGTTACTTAGCGCTAAGGAAACTTGTGACTATATTTATGAATAAGCGCCTAAAGGCAAACTTTTCGATAATTATATGTACATGCCCTTTCACAATATTTTGAATATAACTACTTGCGGCAAGAGCAACGAAACATTCCGAAAATAAACCGCGTCGAAATTCCGAAAAATCTCCCAATTTCCGAGAACGAGAGAGCGGCGGCGGCGGCTTCGACAGCGGCGTACAATAGCGCCCGCGTCTATACGCTCGCTGCGTGGGTGGCGTGGGGTATATATCCAAGTGGCGGAGGGGCCATCTTCGGTGGGAAAGCTCATCTCGCTTTGCGGTGCTTTTACGCGGTGATCTTGACGAATTACAGGAGAGAGCGGGAGAATGCGAGATATCCGCCGGGGGTATAAAGCTTTTCATGCATTTTCTTCGAGTTCTCTCTCTCTCTCTCTTCCTCTCCTTCCCGTCCTGCGTGCGATTTACGAGAAAAAATGCTTGTCTCGCCACTCGTTGTCTTCGGCTTGCGCACTTCCTTTTTCCCTCTTTTCTCTGGGAAAATTTCGAGATGAAGAAATGCAGAAGAATGCAGAAAAGAGAGGGTTTTTGCGCCCCACGAATAATAAGTACGGAACGATGTTGAAATTTGAAATTACGCGTTATGTAAATAACGACATGACGCGACGTTTGCAAATGATGGAATCAAGTTGCGGGATTGGGTTGATGCTTAAAATTATATAATCAATGTAAATAGTAAGCTTTTATATTTTTCTCATAAATTAAATCTATTTTAGTTTGTTTTTAATTTGCTAACATTTTCTTTCGTTTCAAGTGCAAATATTTTTCTGCATTTTTTAATATACAGCCTTTTGATAGCCCCTTATCCTGCCTCAAAATAAAGTAAAAATGTATTTTTATACCCCTCTCGTGAATAAAACTGAAATTTTTATTTATTGACAATCCTATAGCCTGACAGTATAGACGCAGAAATAAAGTGACATAAACAAAGGGGTTTATATAAAGAGACAGGGAGACAAAAAGTGATAAAGATCAACAAGATCAATCAATAATATTTTAGTTTTATTAGGATGTTTCTGTTTTAGCGCAAAGTTATTATTTTCCAATAGAATTATTACATTAGCTAATGTAATCCTATTATTAATTAATTAACTCTGCACTATATCACACACTCTACTAAATTTCAATTAGCATTTTTGCATAAACATCTTACCCTCTAGCGTTCATGCTCAACACACACACACACACACACACACAAGTGAATACTTACTTCAGCGCCCTATTTGTCAAACAAATCCAAAACTATCATTATTATTGTGGCTTATCCTGCCTGTATATATATCAAACTCGAAAAGGCATTTAACTCTCTCCCTCCCCCGTGAGAACAAACAGCGCGCAACATCAGTATTATTATGTGCAAACGTCATTTCGTACAACAATCCGCAAAATTAGTTTGCATACCATGCCCCTGATGTATTATGGCTCCACCGCAGCTGTTGTTGGCCCCATAAATAAATACGAGCGAATACGTATAGGTGAAGCGAGCGGCAAAGCTGCGCGCTCGAGGTATAAGATAGGACACGTCAGCCCGGCGGTCGCAGCTCTAGGAATTTGAATAAAAGGCGCGCCACACTTTGAGCCTTCGCTGAAGGATCGCGGAGAGAAAATTTCAATTTCTGCCGCCGCCGCCTCGTCGTCGCATCTCCCTCGGCACTAAAGCACCGCGAAACAATAGCATATCGCCTCCTCCGGCCGAACTACCGCATTTGCTCTTAATCGCGTATACGAGGGGCCGTATAAGAGAATCGCGTAACCGCTTCCTTTCGCCTTTGACGGCGCAGCTTTTTCTGCTTCTCCTCCGCGGGCAAATAAAAGCCAGTTATTATTGCGCGCGACACGAGGAGCGCCACTACCCTCATTACGGCGGGATAGAGAGAGAGAGAGAGAGAGAGAGAGAGAGGGAGAATCCGTACCGAGTTTCATCCAGAAGAGGGAGGGCTGTAACGCGCTCGTATTGCCTTAACGTACCTAATATCGAACTAAGTGCAATACGAGACTGCCGCCGCTGCGCAGTAGAGTAGGTATAGCAGTATAGCGGCAACAGCGCGAGCTTATTGCAGCGCCGCGACGAGCGGAGGAGAGACGACTCGAGTGCCGAGGCGGTTACGAGCTTTGTGTAAACATATCTAGACATATAGGTGCGAGAGAGCGCGTAACTGAGCACACAATGTATTAATTTAGATGTTGTTTTGATGCGGCATATACACGGCCGCCCCGCCGGGAGGATTAACATTTTCTCTTTCTGCTCAAGCTGCACCTTAATAATACAAGGGAATTTCTTATGTAATGTGTCAGGCCTCCAGTCTATAGAGCATCTTTTCTGCCTTACTAGTTGCAAGTTGGGCGCGCAAAAGACGGCGACAAGCGAGGTTCGCGAGAAAATCGACAAGCTGATCCCGGAACGATGGCGTCCGATTGCCGGCGTCCACCGCAACTGCCCCTCCAGGCGAAGGAGAGCGAGAGGAGGGAAAGAGCCGGGGGATCGCGCCCGGAGCAATTAACGCTACTAGCTGGAATCTGCCCCCGCCGCGCGCATTCTATATGTATATAACTATGCTTCTGCGCGCGCGCGCGCGTGTGTGTGTGTGTATACATATGCATAGATCTGAGAGTTGGATCTTAGTGGCCGGTCGCGAGCTACTAATTGGCCCGCTTAAAGCGCACGCACAAGAGGGCCCGCCACACATGCATGCCCCGGATAGAGGAGATTGCGCGCGACCACCTGAAGCGACCAGCTGTACGCCCTTCTCTCCAGACGGACGCGAGTCCATTGCTCGCGCTCTCTCCTTCCGGCCATTCTACTGTGTGTGTATACCTACTCGCAGCGTTATCTCTCACGAGTGGTAACACACGCCGCTCAGAATTATCTTGCTGGCGCGCGGCTAGCTCTGATTATTGTATACGCGCGCATTTGCGCTTTCCGGCACTATACACGGGTAGAGCCCTTCACAATTCCCTAATGGATTATTCGCTACTGCTACCTTTTGGCCAATTTGCTACGGGAAATCTTTCTCGCTTCAATAAATATAATAGCTACTTTATTTTCCCCATTCATAATATGGATATACTCTTACGCAACAAAGAACTTGTACTTGAATTCTGGCCCGATGAATTAATTTTCCAGAGATTTAAATTTCAATACGAAAATGCTTGCCTTGTTCCGAGCGAATCGACTAATTAAGTTGAAACTTGTTACAAAGACTTGTTACGGAGACCCGGGAGACGGGGGTTATAAAACATTTAACCTGTTTATTTCGGCAAAGTTTTAATTTCCCGAAAATTAAAATCCAAAGTTATTTTTGGCCGCACAATAAATTCACAAAGTTTATCCATAACCGTACCTTTCTAACTTTCTAATTCTCGTCTGCTCGGAATTTCCGACAATTTTTGAATAAATTAAACCTTGCGCTCGGCTAAGATTAAAAGCAAAAATATAGCGCATACACGCAGAGCAAAGTTTGCAGGCACACAATTTCAGTTGGACGATTTTCGCATCGCACCCGACAATATCCAATGCTGTAGCAAGCTGCAATCATCGCAAACCCGATAAAATTATTGTACATCGATATCGATATGCATTAAAAGGAAACAACTTTGATCGGTCGCGAACCATTATACGTATCCACCGGGAGTCGTCATCAATTTTCCCTATCGATTCGCGTGTATTATGCAGAAACAAGTCGAGCGATCAGTGCAAATTACACTTAACATAGAATAATTAGCCCAGATGAAATATCCACATTCGAATTAGCCTTTCACTGCCTCCCTTTATAAAGAATCTATAATTAAACGGCCACAGCGTGGCTGCCGGTTGCATAAATACACTGCACATATATATAATTATACCAGGAGCAGCAGGATTCGCAGAGGTTCGCATGGGGCCGGATTCAGCTTATATTCCAGATCGTGCATGTGCGGCTGTATAGGTATTATACACACGTAGACTACGGTGAATGTCTATAGGTAATAGCGGGCGAGATAAGCCGGCGGCAGCAGTCTTCCTCTATCTTTGATTTCGTTGTGTATCGACCCGGCGATGTACTATATGTACGAGTAGCCTTGTTCTGAAAGGCGGCCGAGAGGGTTAAAAGCCTCGCAGAGCTTAAAATCGTGTTCCGCTCCCGGAGATATGCGATACACGCCTGGGTGGCGACAGCCTTACATAGGCCGCCTATCTGGGGATATACGTATATGCATCGATCGGATAGCCCGGAGAGGCATGAGAGAAAGAGAGAAGAATTTGGAAAGGAATCGGATTTTTGCAGTCTGTTGTCTCGCAGCGAGAGAGAGAGGGAGAGGCGGCGCGTGAAAATATGTTGCGAGCCTTTGCCGGGCAGTTATATAGGATATCGCACGCGCGTCTTCGGAAAGAGAGAATTCTTTTTCTAAATCTTTTTTTCACCCTCCGGTGCTCTACTGAATTTATTACAGATTTTATTGTCGGTTTAAAAGTATAATGCGCGTTTTTTATCGAAATATTCTTTTACTTTATATTACATTGTTTACTCTTAAAAAAATATTATTCAAATATAATCTGCTGATGATTGTTTAGATGTTTTGTTTGAACGATCGGCGATGGCAAAGCGAAGAGAGAGAAAAACGGGATGATAAAGTGGCTTAAAGGTGAGAGGTAGGAGGGGAGGTAGAAGTGCTGTTACACGCTTCAGAGACTCTTGCCAAGTTTCCTTTATAATTATTATTATTGCAGAAGCTGTTGGCGGATTAGTTGAGTCGAAAGTTTGGGTTCGGTGTCGACAAAGATACATTGCATCTCCGCGTATCTACCTATACATCCTTCCCGCTCCCACGCACGTGATGTTAACGCACTATCGACGAGGAACTTTGTACCCACTGATCGAACTATTATTTTTCCTTCCCAAAGTTTCCCAAACCGATATAATCGCTATAACGATTCCAGATAACTTGCTTCTCACGAATTTAATTAGAAATTCAGATCGATTCACATAAACTTGTCTGAATGAATGTAGACTCGATCTACTTATATAATGTAAACATAATGTATTGGCTCGTTCGTTCACTTAAAATCATACGATCCAAAGAGAGCAGTGGCAAACGATGGCAAAGAGCTTGCACGCAGACGTGGCAGTAGCTTTTCATTTTAATTAAATCGAGAGAGAAAGAGCAAGAGATCAGAAAGAGAGGGGCAGCTTATACCATGTCCCGGCAAAGAAAAGTCAGTAGAGTAGTCTGCCTCCCGACTGTGTAGGTACACACATCCGCGCGCGCGTACGGGAGAGAGAGAGAGCGGGGTAGAGGGCTTCACGAAGCTGCGGAGGAATTAATTAACGAACGCGCTGTAACGTATAGCCGCTTTGCTGCGGGGGCCAAAGCTACTCATACACAGAGCCAGCAAGCACGTGCGACATGGAAGAGGCTATAGGTAGAAGCGAACCCTCGCTGCATTTGACAAGAGTTGTTGCTTTTTCGCTGCGGGGAGCCCTCGAAACGACACGCGACACTGCGCGACGATGAGGCTCGAGAGGTTGTATCGGCCACCGGCCGCGACACCTCGTAAAATTGCGCGCTCGCGCAGCCGCCCCCCTTTTGCTTTCGACGCCTCTTCCCCCTTCCCACTTTCTCTTTCCACACATATATAATGCGCTGATTTTTACTCTGCGCGTGCGGAGGAGAGCCCCGCTCGATCGGAAATAGATGGCCGGGCAGAAGAAGAAAGCTGAGGAGAAACTGAGGCAGCTGTCTTTATGGCCGATCGTAAAACGAATGTTACGTGTAACGTCATTCTCAAATCGACTCCACCCGCGCGCTTTCTTTATTGACCGAGCGATATCCCTTTTTCCAATCGCCCTTCATTCGCATCAATGTGTCTGTATAGGTACAGTGGCTCGAAACGACGAGGTTAACGAGACTGGGGGCTGAACGGGGAAAAAAGGAAGAACCTACGCGTCGAGCGATTTTCAATGATTATTTAAACGGACGGTTTTAATATTTATTTAATTCTCAGTATTGTTTATGGCTTCCTAAATGGAAAGAATACAAAGGAGTTTACTGCTAATGGCGCGTTCGTTATATTAAAATTCGAGTTTCTGTAAAGTTATATATATTTGATAATTTTGCTCAAAAGCTTTAAGTATTATTTAATTTGCACGAAATATTTTGTAGCACAGACATTTCTTTGTATTTTTACTTTTTTATCGGCAAAAATACAAACCGTATAAAGAAACGAAAAAATTCGGCGAAATCAATGCATTCGGCGTACAATATCCAATAATTTCTAGCAAACGAAATTTCGAACCGAGCCGAGGATCTATAGAAAGAGCCAATTCCAGGGAAAACTAATAAGCAAACACGACGAATACGTGTGTGCGTGAGAGCGCGCGCGCGTGTGTGTGTTTATATAGACCCACAGTCCGCCAGTCGTACCTGACTAAACTCAGTCTACCGCCACTGTGCGCATACCTCAAATATCGACGTATTCTCGATTCCAGACGTGTACACAGTGCCCCCAAAGAGGCAGAGGGAGAGAGAGGGCAGACAATCCGGCCGACGCGACGAGACAGTTCATCGCCACGAAAGACAGACCTTGACGCGTTATTAAAAGTCCGCGTTTATCCCCCCTCTCTCCCACTTCCCGTCTCTCTGATTCAATCGATACATACGACGTTCCAGACACAAGACACCGAGCGAGTGACAGGGCGCGGATAGTTGCCGCCCAAGGGACGTGCAGCGAGTTTATCGTCGCGCTTTAGGGGAGCAAAGCCGCTGCTGCAGCGAGGAAACACGAGACGGGAGAATGGAGAAATAAGCAACGATAAGGATCGAGCTTTGCCGGGCCAAAGGATGAAAGAGAGTGAATAAGATGAGGACGAAAACGCCCTCCTGTGTTATGATATAACGAAATTCCCGAGGAACAGATGAGCCTCGTGTCCCTTCGCCTCTTTTTTCCTCCCCTCTGTCTGCGCGCGTCATCCTATCAACGAGCGGTTCAATGAAACGCTCCTCTTTTTAAGCGGATGAATTGCAGCAGTGGCTGAAATTACGTATTCCGTTGGCTTTATTAACATAATTACATGTTATAGGCGCAGGAATATAATCCCCCCTGCTCGGCTGTGTAATTATTGAACATAATGCGCATGATGAAATTGTTTGACTTGCTTATAATAGGATGGAATACAATGGAAAAATTGGCAATTACCGAGCAGGGAGACGGTTAGATAGAAATCACGAATTCGAATTAAACTCGCGCGAGCAGCGCGCAATTGAATGAGGAGAGAAAAATTAGCGTCCGTTCGAATGACCGATAGCTTGTTACCCATTCTACTCCAGTTCGCTTTTCCCAGGATGGCTATCGCTCACCCGCCAATCTGTTATTAATTTTATACCAGGGATCAACGCATTCATTCCTATCATAATACGCGATCAAATTCACATATGCATCTCAGCTGACAAAATACACTTTCCCGAGCGACGGCAGTGGCGGCGGCGATGGCACATCCATCAACAAAAGAATAAACAAGCTGCGTCGTGTCGATCCCCCAGACCGTCTTCGACAAAGGCTCCGACAGCAGCACGAGCTATTTTCGACATTATTCTTATCAAAATGGTTCGGAAGAAGTAGAAGAATAAAAAAACGCTTTTTCCCTCTTGTTATCTTGCCTTGTCCGCGGCGTGGGGCCGCATTTATCGAGAAGGCCGATTCGTTATCGGTTATTGGATTCTTGTCCAACAGAAAGAAAGTAGGACGCGCGCTGCCAGCCAGTCAACGCACTCTGCGCACGGTATATACGGCTGTATCACTCGCCGACGCCGACGTCTGTTTCGATCCCCCCGTAAATTACGTTGCCCGTATCGCGTATATGTACGCGGAAACAAAATTCCAACGCTATATGGCTCTACTTTATTTGCCATTATGCAAAGGTCATACACTGAGAGAAATGTTCTACGAAAATTTACTATAAATGTAAGAAAAATTACTATATTTATAGTAACCGTGAGACAGACTCAAAATATCATAAAATTT
>UXGD01003756.1:0-19288 GCA_900474315.1 Torymus auratus
AATTAAAAAAAAAATCTTAAAAAAAAAAAAAAAAAAACCAATAAACAAAAGGACCTTGGTTTGTTTTTTATCTAATAGCTTAATTGCCTTAAGTAAAAATAAAACTTTTTTTAATAAGTTTCTATTATAACTTACATCGTATTCAGAAATGTTTGATGAAATCAAATGATTTGGTTTTACTGAATACTGTTCAATTAAAATATTTCTAAGAGTAGAGATATTACTATCATAATTATTAATTATATTGTCTTTAACATTAACTTGTGTCATAAGTTCTGATACTTTATCTTCTAATTCATTAATTTTCCTAATTAAAATAATTACAGCATTAAGACATTTTTTAATGTAAAAGATGAACTTATATATGTATTCACAGATTAACTTACAAACGTAATTTCTCATTTTCTTCAATAAAATAAGTATTTTTTAAAATTTCATGATCTCCTTTTTCCTGTTTAAATGTAATTTTTTTTTTTTTTTTTTTTTAGTAATAAAAAAATATTTTGACAAATTTTGGTTTCACAAAATATGAATTTGTTGACATTTTTTACAAAATCACACTATTGATTTACATTCCTATTTATATTTGTAAAAGGAATTGTTAGTTCATTAAAAATTTGAAGAATTAACAATGTAAGAATACTTTAAATGCAACGCAATGCAGCAATCGACAAGCATTAGCAGGATGAATATTTTGTTATTAAATTTACAGAAATTATAAATTTCCATAAGCTTTTAATAATAGACACTGAAGGCTTATAGGTATGCTACTACTAAATTTGTTTTTCATATTTGAATTGAAAAATGATTTACCTGACCACAAGTGCAACTGAAAAAAAAAAAAAACGTAATTAAAAATGCAAATAATTAAATCATTTAACGTTATTTTTCTATGCATTGATTTAATTTGGAATTATAACTAAAAAATAACTCACTCATCTGGTTCTGGAATATCTGAAGGCTGAATTTCATAAAAAGTTATTCCATCAAGACTCCAGTTATTTTCCGTTCGGCCACGCTTAATAAGTTCAAGCAAATTTCCTAAATCACTCTTTAGATATTCTATAGTATCCTCTGTTGCTTCTTTATCACTTACTAACTTGTGCACACGATCGGATAATGCATTCAGATCCTATACAATAAAAATTTTTTTTTACTTATATGTTGGGTATAAACATTTTGGTCTTGAAAAAATGATTTTCAATAAAAACATTATCAGTTATAAAATTTTTACTTACATCTTCAGATTTATTTGAATGCGACATATTGTAGGACATTAAATTTGAAGTTTCTTGTAATTTGTTTTCTAATAATTTTACCCTACCAGCTGCTGCCTGTTCAAGTTTATGGACACTTTGTACTAACATTACATTTTGCTCTCCTAAGTCCTTGACCCAATCCTCCATGATTTTAAGTTTTGCCTGTAAATAAAGTTCAATACTATGAATGAAGTGTATCTCTTCATGTAATAACTGGTAAATGGGCCAAAAAGTCCCTCCAGAACATCAATTCTATTTAAAACTTTAAGTAAACTATTTTTAGAGTAAGCAGTCTGCTGCAATATTCTGAGTTTCATGGCATCCATATAGAAATAATCTTACAGCAGCAAAACAGTGAATGAATTTATTAATAGTAATTTCATTTTTCATACTTTTAAATAATAAAATAAAAAAGTACAGCTTATAAACAAAGTAAACAATTAACGAATAAATAAAATTCTAAAATATTTTTTTTTCAATTGACATTGCAATATTTGATAAAAAAAGCAAGTTCATTATTTTCCAAGTTTTATACGCTTTTGCGCGATACACTGTTCCCGATATTTATTAATAGCTGCAATGAGACTTTTTTAAGTTGTTTTTGAAACCCAGACCGAGACAAAGTTGAAAAATTAGTAAAATCAACACTAAAACTTCGCGCACTGAGTATTCTCTCAGTAATAAAACGTGAATGAAAAGTGTGGAGCTCAACATCATAACTTTTTCCAAACAATTCATTAATTTTTCTAGACACGAAAAGGATAAGTAAAATATTAGTCATTATCAAAGGGATAAAGGTATTAAATACACCCGTCATCCGACGACGTCAATCTACAATTAGCCACCTGAAAAAGCGCATCAAGAAATGCAGACCCGACAATAAACAGGTTAACCGCCGACGTCGTCGTCGCGCGTAAGGGGTATATATAACATAAACAACAACAAAAGCTCTTATCGCAGGCGCGCGCGACATTAAAACTCCCCGTAAACACACGCACACGCAGATATACCTGGGTGCGTTGGTCATCGGTGAGCTCGGGGTCGTCGTTGACCTCGACGAGGCGGGCCAGGTATATGCGCTCGAACTGTAGGAGGATGCGTAGGGCTTCGCTCTCGGAGCCGTCACCACTGCACGCCGCGGCTGTAGCCGATGCCGCCTGGTTGGAGAACATCTTCTTCCTCTTCTCTCTCCCTTATTATGAGTACACACAGCTTCTCGCCTCCTCTCGATAGGTGTATACCCTCTGTTTCTTAGGATGCAGCTCGGACGGACGTCAACATGCTAGCTCGCCATATTTTCCGCGCGAACACGGCAGCGGGCAGAGACTCGACGCGAATCCTATACACTATACCTATATATTTCGATAATGCGAATTATATATACCTAATATAAGTACCTGTATCGTACACGCGCGCGCGTACGTCTGTCGCGGGACTCGGGTCACTCGGGAGTCGGGAGCGATTGCACACGAACTGCGCAGACTGCGCTACAGCATTTCATATATATTCCTATGTTCACCTATGTATTCCTATATATATACGTAATTAGGAACAAACGGAACACACCACGGCAAGCCATATATGGCTGATATGGCGGAGCGCCGGAGCGCAGAGTATTTTTTCCTATAGGAAGGCGTGTATAGTATCGCGCAGGCGCAGCGCTTATGCATGTACAATTTTCCTTTATTGACGTCGTTTCGTTCTATATACCTAAGTTGTACGTGTGAAGTTGCGGTCCGCAAAGCAAGCCTAGGTATATAATGCTTCGCGGGCATTATGCATCGCGAGCTGCGAGCATTATATATGCAGCGCAAAGCATTGCGGTTCGTACGGTCGTTCCCCGAGTTTTAAAATGCTTTAGGTGCCCGCGAATATTTGAAAAATGACTATGTAGTGCCCAACAGTTTAAATACAGGTTTCATATTAGATATTAAGAGGACGTCGTATATATGGACGGTGTTCTGGTACGGCGTCCTCTTAATAGATTAGGTATATAGGTACGTAAAATGAATTTTATGAACTCCGTATGGAATAGTATATTACACACCTAGATAAAAGTAAAGAATGTACCAGATCGCATATAAATTGACAAACATGCTATATGAATGGCTAATTTACATTTTAGTTTTGATAAAATTTATAAATTGAATGTAAATATAAGTATTGATATACCAAAGCAAATGTTATGAGCACCTTAAACCAAAGCTATTTTGGGAACAACTATAGGTATATATATTTAAAGCTCTTTATAATGTTCCTTTACACAAATCCAGCTTGAACTTACTGGAAGGTTGATTACTTTGTCGAAAATTTCTGGTCTAGTTGTGCAGTTCTAAGAAAAGATAGTAAAAGCGGTATATTTATGACCTTATTATTGTTTTACGAAGGCTGTTCAACGTTTGATTTCCGAATACAAAGTTAATTTTTGAACGATAACAACATTAATTTACTATCAATCTTTATGGTGTTAACTAAGTTTTCAAGGCTAATTTTCAGACTGCGTATGGCGAAACCTTTGTCCAACTTTAGGTGCCTTTTGATTTCCATATCCCAGTATTGGGAAGGAATATGTTGAAAAGAATAGTCTCAACTCCCACTATGGCGGCTTAACGAGCGTCCCATTACTGCTTCCAAATAAATTAGCGTGTTCCGGCAACTACACCAATCGGTAGTTCTAGTTCTCAGGTAATGTAAATATCGACATAATTTTAGAATGTCTGTATCTTTTGCAAATATTAATAAAATTACTCAAAAAAATCGCTTATAGTATTTACATATAACGGAGCGCCTGACAGATCCGTTTTTCCAATAATCTGCTCAGAACTTCTTTAATTAAATAAAAACCGCAATGCTGACAAGTAAGAATCTGTATTTTTAGAATTTTACCATTTTTGAAACGGGCGTATCTTATGGAAATGCAGATAAAATCACCCAAAAAAATCTGAGCATAGTACTTACATACACGGAGCGCCTGACAGAATTGTTTTTCTAAATAAACGTTCAAATGTTTATTTATTAAATAATGAAATTGGGTTGATTTTGACGTTCACATAGCCTTAATGCGATTATTTTAATAAGTACACAATAGCAATGCGAGAACACTTTCTTTTTTCTTTTAATAAACCTTGAAACACGAGCTATCGGCTGAGGTGATTAGTTTTCATACGTATGTACTAATTATTATGCTTACTTTAGGTAGTAGAAAAGATTATAAAAATATGGTCATAACTGTCCACTACTGCTTTCTTAATATAATATACCTTATTATATCTATCTAGCTTCGTCTCCGTTGACGTTTAACGTGATTTTAGACTGGCGAAAGAGTCTTATATGTATTTCAGAAACTGAGCTTCCTCGGTCAAAGATAATTGTTGATCCTTTCTCATACCTAAAAGAGTCAACAAAGAATAGGACTATATTTTTAATCAATGTACTTTCTGTAAATTGATGTATTGAGAAGAGTAATAAGTAAAATAGTTATTAATCAAACAAATTTCATCCAAAATATCATCGTACTTTAATAACAATAATTAGTATTGTTAATGAAATAATTTAAAAAAATAAAATTTTTATTTGCAAATTTTTCTGAAAAAAAAATATGTTAATTAAAAGTAAAAATTCAATTCTACTAGACAACGAAATTGTAGTAAAAGTGTGTAGTATAATAATATTATAATAAAGGCAAGTTTACATATTTTTAAATTTTATATTTTAAAAAGAAAAAAAATTGCAAACGAGGATCGAACGTCGATCATCCAACCGCTCGCCAATAATAAAAATGTTGGGATATAGGTATATAGGATAGTCACAGCGCAGTAAACGAGTTAGGGCGCTGGCAATCTCTGCCGGTATTTATATAGTAAGACGTTCTAATTAGACAGTTATTAATTAATAGCATGATAGAACACTTTTTCGAACATTTATTAGCCTATTTCCTAGATAAATAATAGAATAACATAAGCAAAAAAAGATCGCATTTAATTCGCTTACTAATTTTATCTTATACCTATAGGAGCAGAAAAATCTGAATGTTATGAGAAATACAGTAGTTATTATGCATTATTATATTGAAAATATTGGATCCAACTGTAAAAAGTGGCCATATGAGTTTATTGGGATAAATTGTTTTTCTTTTAATCAATATTATACTTATAAGGTTTATTTAAAAATTATAATTTTGCCGAATGAAAGCATTTTCTGAAATTTTGATGTTTGTTTCTTAGCTAAAATGTTCATAAATATAAAAGCAATAAGTATACGCGCTTAGTATTTGAGTACGGCTCTTCTGGGTGATCTTATAAGTATATCTTATATTAGGGTACCACGCTGGCGCGCTATCATATGTATATAGGGCTCCGAACAGTTCGAACTCCGCGAGGTCCTCCAAACAGTCGCAAGTGGCGTACGATGACTTTTGCATAAGCTGCAGTCCTGCGGAGTGCGGTAGCTGGAGTGGGGAGGGTTCTCGCTATTCTCGTCTCGTACTGAGCGCGCTCTGCCGGCCGATGTCATTTCGCTCAAAATGCCCCCCCCCCCGTGCTCTCCCGGTCAGCGGGCTAGCCGCACAACTCGCAAGTCTATTCGACAGATTCGACTAGTGCGCTGAACTGGTATATGCCTCGCCGTGGTGACAAACTCTGCCAGTATAGGTACTTGTTTCGAACTGAACGCATCGAGCTCGTTCTGTTCGGAGCGAGTGGCCGCGAGTGCTAAAACAGTCTTCGATCTCTTTCGGCACTTGTGACAACAAGCTTTATAATAACGCGCTTTAAATTCAGAGCTGTCGTGACACTATAATTCTTATTTATCGAGCCACTGTTATTTGAAAAGTACTTCTCCACTCTATTTTTTTTTCGTCGTACCAATGGAGTTTCCAGACCTGTGTATACGACCGTGTTGTACTCTAAGGATGGTCTTCATTCAATCAGTTAAGGTTAGTATATAAATGTCTAATGAAACAGACGCACTATTTACACTGTTGCCAGATGTACAAGTACAACTTTCACAAAAACACATTTCAGAACGCACCCCAAGACGAGCGCGAGAGGACGATGAGCAGAGACGTCTGAGGGCGTTTTCTCTCGTCGTGCGGAGACTCAGGAGAGCAAGCGAGGGAGATAGAGATAAGAGAGAGAGGGAGAGATACGGACGGCGCTGAACAGCAGCAGCAGGCCAGCAGCAGCAGCAGTAGGAGAGAGAGAAAGAGAGAGGAAGCACCCGAGGAGAGCGAAAAAAACAAGTGGTGTGTGTCCGTGTGTGCAGGTGCTGGAAGATTTATTATTCATACTTCGCTCTTCCCCTCTCTCCCTCCACCGCCTTTCCTCCCACACCTTCCTTTCCGCTTCTTTTTTTTCGCGACGATTTCGGAGAGTGTGTACGTCTTGATTCGCTTCTTATTTTGCATCACACGTCCGCGCGTTTTCATTTTGTTCCGTCGGGGGCCGATGCGTTTTCCGCCTATGCACGCAGGCGAGGATTCGCCTCGGGGATTTTTCGAGCGCTGAAAGTACGTGCGTGTGTGTTGCTTGCGAATGCATTGCGAAAGAGAGTTTTTGAACACTTGGCTGATTCTCTTGTGAAACTCTCTGGCTTCAATGAAAGTGAGGGGGCTTACCAATAGAGAAGTTCAGCTGTGTTCATTAGAAGCATCTGTGTATCATATATATATCTTTTTTTGTTTTCACCTTTTTCCTTTATGTCGGTTTTTTTTTCTTGTTGTACTAGTAGAAAGTGCATTGTTTTAGTTTGTTAATGTAGCCTTGCTGGCGTAAACTACAGGGATGAGTGTTTTCGGGGACTTCCAACGGGTCTGGATGGATAGGTTCCCAGACAGCGATCTGCCAGCTGCATGGGAGGAGGATGTGCGAGCAAATCTGGTTAAACACAAGCTCAAGGTACTGATTCATAATGTTAGCCCTTATCTTGTAGATATAAATGTCAATTATTCACCACTTTGAAAAGAGATTCAAGGGAATAGAGTCTTATCAGCTTATCAGTCTTAATAGTAGTCAGATGACATCTTATTTACTTTAGGCTATATGGAAAAACTGATAAAATATGAGAATATTGGCCTTTATCATGCTATTGCCGGGTTTGAAAAGAAATGAATGGGGGTCTTTATTGCAATTGAGAGCAAGAGGTAGAGATGCTCAATTTTATGGGTTACTTGCGTTGATGATTCATCACGTTTGATAGAAGGTTTAATTGGGCGGTGGCACTGTTTATGAGTAGCATAGTTAAAGTAGTAATTGTCAATTTCTATTTTAAATATTTAAAATTGTTGCAACCTTATCTTGTTTTTTCAAAAGAAGCCTTTTCACCTACTTGAATCTTTTTTGTATTTAACAAATTTTTGTAGTATTATATATACAAATAATTAATTATTGATAGTTATATAATTGAATAAAAAATAAAGTGTATATGAAAATAAAAAAAATTAAAAATAATATTTTTTATTAAATCTAAAATGATGATTAATCAAGATTTATAGTTTAATACTCAAATATTTTATAAAGTATGTATTCAATTCAAGTAAAACTTTTTTTAATTAATATTTTTATAATAATTATTTATTGATTAAATATTATAATATTTTATAATTAATGAACATAAAAAAAGCTCTTTTATGAAGTTATACTATTAATAAACTTAATACTCTTTGTAAGTTATTCATGCATATAATCTATAATGAACTTTTCCTCAATGTCACTGATTTATTTATAAGTTTAATTTTTAAAAGAAATAATTTTACTTTATCACATAATAAATTATAAATAGTAAGAGGTAATTTGTATTTTACAAGTTGTTATATAATCAATTGAATGTAAAATGAATATAATATTTTTTTAAAGGTAAATGTACTTAGAGAAGAGCTTGAAAAAGAAGAATTTTATGTGGAATATTTAGAACGACTTTTGGCAGATGTTGAAAGGCACAAATTAGCTAATGCATCTGCACCATCAGAGTCCAAAACACCAACTGCCGAATTACCAAACCAGCAAAGTTGTCACTCAGCAGAAACCAGTGCACAAGATTCCACAACACAATCTGACGAAGCTGAGGATACAGCTCCACCTCTTCCAGCACGAGAAGATCTCAGTAAATTGCAGGACAAATGTGTGAATGAATTAAGTTCAACACTGAGTTCTAGCAAAAGGCCAAAAAGTGAAATACCAAGGAGTCCTGAAAAAGTGCCTGAATGTAGGAGGAATAGCGACCCAGATGCTGTGCCAAGTAATTATGTCACTGTCATCCAAGTTACAGGTAATTCAAAGAAAGATAAAAATGAAGACTCAGTAAAAGAAGAGGATGAGAAGACTTCAGAAAAAGCTATTGAGGATGGAGAAGATGGTGATGCAGAAGCATCAGAAGAAGAACCATATTATGATTCAGTAGCCCTTGATCAAACTGGAGAATATGTTTACATAGAAGCCCATGCACCTGCGGTTGGCAGTAATGGAAGCAAAGTACAATTGCGAAGGCCACCTTCACTTCCAGATTCACCAGGAAATCAGAGCAATTATGTTAACATCGATTACTTTATACAGTAAGTTCATAAAGAAAAACTATTAGTTTAAAAAAATAAATTAGTAGTCAAGTAATAAATATTATATAAATATTATTTAAAGTTTTAACTTTATATAAATATTTATTTTCCAGACATCGAACAGCATTGGATAGTGAAGATGAAGAGAATCCAGCTCCACCCATCCTTTTACGTACCTTAAGCACTGATAATGAAACTGGTAGCAGTGATGCTGAACCATTAAGCTTGAGTGAAGGCAGTCTGGAATCTCCAACTCCAACAACACCACGGCGGCAAGATAAAGGCAAAAGCCAAGAACATGACAGAACTTCAATGGTTAAGTGCATTATTAATTCTGTAGTTGAAAGTGAAACTATTTACGTTGAATGCCTAGATGTAATGATACAAGTACGTATTTTAATATTTAAAATATTTTTAACAATCAAAAAATCGTAGCCTTTTTTAAAAGAGTATTTACATTAACTTTTTTTTTAGTATATGAAAGCTATTAATGCTACAGTAAATACGTCACAGCCAGTAATTTCTCAAGAAGACTTTAACACTATATTTTATAAGATTCCTGATTTACATAAACTACATCAAGAATTCCTAGATGATTTACGAAGAAAGCTTGATACCTGGGACAATAAAACTAGTATTGGTGAACAATTTAAAGTAAGAATCAGTGTAATTTCTAGTAACCCATAATTCGTTAACTATTTACGACCTCCTTAATTACATTCTTTACTTGCAGATAATGGCGAGTAAAATTGGAGATTACGGCACGTTCCTTCATAATTATGCTCGCGCCACCGATACAGTTCGTCGTTGCTCCTCACAGTCTTCACAATTTGCAGATATCACAAGAGATATACGATTAAGAAGCTACCCTAAGGAACCAGGATTATCTCTTGAAGATCTATTACACAAACCCGTTGCTCGCGTTCAAAAGAATGCTCTAGTTTTACACGTAATTGTTATTTCAATTTAACTGAATACCTGATATGTGATCGTAATCAATAATAATAAAATTTTTGTTTTATAGGATCTATTAAAACATACTACACCAAGCCACCCGGATCACGCACCACTTTCGGAAGCATTAGCAATGACACGTAATTTCCTTGACGAATTTAATATTATTCAGACCAAATCCATGTTCAAGGTAAATTTCAAAAACGTAAAAAAACATAATTTTTTAATTTTTGTAAATTTAATTGACGTTAACATATTTTTTTGATCTTACAGAATCATGATCGGGCACAGAGAAGACTCGTAAAAAATTCATTTGTCGTAGAATTATCTGATGGTCATAGAAAACTAAGGCACCTATTTCTTTTTAATGACGTTATTTCGTGCGCTAAGTATAAAGCATCTGGAAAAGATAAATTCACATTTGAATTGAAGTGGTTTATTCCAATGTCTGAAGTTGTAGTTATGGAAGATGGTATTGAGCCTCGTGAAAACAGCCCGGCAAATGTTGTAGTACTTAGGTATAAAGTTTAATTACATTGTTCAATTATAATATTTTTTATTAGACTTTTAAAAATATGAATAATTTTCATAATATTTCAGATCTCAAGCATGTACAGTTAGAGACCAAATTTTGTGGGAGGAAAAAAATGACGACAAAAGAATTCGACTTGGCGGAAGAGGTTCTGAAAAAAATCGGAAAAAATTGGCTGAATTAGAAGCACAATTGGTATTAGCATCTCCAAATTTGATTCTCAAAATAGGTCAGAAAAATCAAAATCGTATACAAAATTCCTATACCTTCTTCCTATCGAGTGAATTTGAAAGATCTCAATGGATTGAGGCCATTGAAGCACTGCAACAGGTACGGGATCAAAGTGTATGTGATTGGTTTTCAGTTATTTAAAACAATTTAATTCAATTTTTTTTATTAAATGTTTTGATTAATATAACCATACAATAATATTAATCTAATTTATTATTATCTTTTAAATTAGGGCGGACAACCACCTGGACAGCTTCCACTCAACATGTACGACTTAAAAGCTTGGATAGCAGCGTGCCGAACTTATTTACAAACGGACATGGGAAGTTACTTGTTGCGTTCTGGTCGAGATGAAAGCTTATTATTAGGAGATTTACAACTCACTTTACTGGGAGTAGTACCACCAGGCTTGGATAGAGCTGGCGAGTTTTATATAGTTATAGAAGTAGACAGTTACGGACATTACTTCAAAAGAGCAAAGAGTCACATATCCAGAGGCCAAATACCAAATTGGGGTACGCAAATGGAAGATTTTATTTTATATTCATATTTTTCGTTTTATTCATTATTATGAATAAAACGGATAAATTTAATTAGTCAATACAATATTATTTTTAAATAAAAATAACATGCATTGGGTTTGTAGGGCAAACTTTTATCGTTGAGTTGGAAGGAAGTCAGAACGTCAGAATTTTACTATACGAAGAATGCGGTTCTCGCTCGGTGTTAAGAGGAAAGTGTGCTCAGCGTTTGAGCAGATCTTGGTTACTAGGTGATCAAGTTAAGAGGACGTTAAACTTGGGTCCATGTAACTTAGACGTATCTTTGAAATTTATTCCTAGCGAAGTGACTCTACGTCGAGTACCCTCTGCTAAACCACAAGGACTTTTTGGAGCGAAAATTCAACAAGTTTGCAAGTATGTAATAAACTATAATTTCACTAAAAAGTTGTATTAAAATGTCAATAATTTAATCATTAACTTTTATCCGTTTTGTAGACGTGAAAAGCGTGATGTACCATTTATTGTCACAGCTTGCGTACGTGAAGTTGAGAAAAGAGGAATGGCAGAAGTTGGCCTTTATCGAGTATCCGGATCAGCTTCAGACGTAGCGAAATTACGAAAGTCATTCGAAAGTAACTCATACGAAGCCGAACAATTATTAAAAGAGGTAAATTTAAAGTTTACAGTTGAAATTGAACTAAATACATATAATATCGTTAAAAAATATATATAATTAAAACAATATTCAATTTTAGGTGGATGTGCACTCGGTAACCGGCGTACTGAAGCTCTATCTGCGTGAAATGCCAGAGGCCCTGTTTACGGACGCCCTGTACCCCGCCTTCCTCGACGCCTTCCAGAGCGGCGAGCTGTTGCGGGGCAGTGCCTTACGGCGTGTCTACGAGGGTCTGCCCCAGGTCAACAAAGCCGTGATCGACTTCCTTCTCTCCCATCTCGTACGCGTCAACAAGCACGAGGCGCAGAACAAGATGTCTCTGCACAACCTGGCCACCGTCTTCGGACCGACGCTCCTGCGTCCGGGCACGAGCAATCGTCCGGACGCGAAAAATCGCGATCCCCTGGCTGCGGGCACTGTAGATGTTATGGCGCAGGCTGGCATACTCTACTGCTTTTTACAGTTGCAGGTGCATCAGAACAATCAATCCTCACTCTAGTCGACAAACCGTAAAGATTGTGCGTTTTCTTTTAAAGATTCGAGCAACGATTATCGAATACTGCATGGGACGTCCCTTCGTTATTTTCGATTGGATGATTTCACATTTGCTCTCTTCGTAATTTTTTCAGTAATTTGACTCATAAAGATTTTTCGTTTCGTTTTAGAAATAGGCGCTCTCGAAGTATTTTTAATTTAGCGTTCTTAAAGATCCTTTATTGGAAAGGATTTCCTAATGATTTGTTGCGTGTCAGTTTCAATGTGCATGAATGATTCTTGAAAAGATTGAGAAAATGAGAGATATGGTTAAGTATTCGTTACTATTCTTTTTAATGATTTGTGTTATGATTAGAGGATAGTTTTTAAATTGTAAATGTGATAAAGTGAATGTTTTTCCAGCGTTGTTAGACGCACTAAGTCGTACGCTACAGCTTTACAGTACCTTTTTAATTTTATCACAAAATTAAAAATTTTGCTAAGTAATTGCTGTGTACGATCTGTGTTACTCCAATTTTCACTGCGTTTATTGCATAATTAATAAGTGAAAGAACAATATCTTCCATCGCATAATAATGCATCCTGTTGATCACATTGAAAAAAAAAATTAATAATGTTGGCAAAAATATGACTCGTGCAAATGAAAAATATTTATTCTAAAGTAACGAAGGGGTCCATGTTCATCCCCTCTACTTCCGGAGTCTGAGGTGGTATATGCGAATTTTTGTATAATGTGTATTTTCTTATAGTCCGCGCAGACACTTTTTAGCAGCTTGACCCGAATTAATGTACCGTGAAAGAATTGCTCGATGAGTAAGATATTACGTGGACGAAATTCGCACTCATTCACAAAGTGATATATTTTATACTTCGCGATTGTATACTGTCTATATTTAGAAAAAAATAACTCGAAAAACATCGGAAATTAAGCTTTTTATACGGAAAAAACAATGACGAATAAAGAGAAAAATCGCGCGAACTTGTTCCTAGAGGAAAAGTCGACTGATCACTACATATTACTCCTTTGACAGTCGCCAGCATAGAGAATGGTTCAATCATTTTACTCCAGGAATTCAAACTTTAAATGACGTTCCTTCAAATTAGTGGAACAGTCATCGAATCTTAAAAGTATGAAATAAACTAAAAATAAATTAAAAGTTCATTTTCGTAGTTATAAAAATACGAAATAATTTTTCAATTTGTTTTTTGAATAATCATCACTGTACCTTAGATCTTTTCAAACCACATTCGCCATTAAAGTAATTATATAATCAAACTCTTTTTAAGATTTCCAGATGATTGTTCCTTTAATTTATAATGTTAAAAAATCGTCCATTCCGTTCGTCTGCGGAGCATCTGATTCTCTCCGAAGCATGACACATTTCAAAATGAATTCCTGCTTCTCCGAGTCGCTTATGAGAGTTAACGGACACGCGAATTTTGCAATAGCAATGTGGATTCTGGTCACTCGGTTAAATGGCGATCGAGCAGGGCTTTCGAAAGCAGCATTGGGCATTTTTTGTTTGTTATAATTGAAATATTTTTAATTCATTCACAACTTATTTTATGCCTTATGTTTAAGTTATTTCATTTAAATTAGGAATGCCACATGCAAACTATTCAAAATTAGAGTATTATAAAATGCATTTAATTAAAACTTTATGGAAGTGCGAAAGTATCAACGAATTTTAAGCAAGATTTTAGATTATAGAAATTATCAGTCATTTTGTTAACTATAGTTAAGACACCTAAGTAACTGAGCATATATTTTAAAATAACAAAAGGTGCCCTTGTCTGTTCTGAAAATAAACGCGACGCCAAAGAGAAAGCGGATCTCTGCACTCTGTGCACATTGCAGAGACTCACGCTAACTTCCGAGGAAAAATTCGGCAGTACAAATTGTAAACTGTTTTCATTGTAGGTATCCCGAGCTGAAGATAAAATGATATTAAAAATGTAAGATCCGTTGGTCTGTTAGGCAATGAAAGAAGTTTTAAAAAAGGGAACACTTAGGCTCGGGAAACTATTCCAGATATATGTACTGCGAACTGTACATTTATTGACTTCCACGCAATGATAGTATTTGAAAAATTATAATTTTAATTTCAGATGAAATGAAAACATTTGATGATAAGCGACATAAAAGGGAGAAAGATGAGGCGATTTCAAGTAATGTGATTTAAGAGCATTAATTTTTGATAAAGTCAATACATGCATGGTTTGCTGAATATAAAAGTGCACGCGTATGTGTGTTATGTGTGTTGAATGTGCGTGAGTGCGCAATAACCCGCCTGTATTATGTATTATATCGTACATACAATACGAAGTATTCTTTTCTTAAGTTCTTGCAGTATAAGCATTTTTGTATAGCGTGAGCCGAGATTCTCGTATAATTCGAATTCAACGATCGGACCTTCGCCAAAGTCCACAAATCGTCGAATAAAAATGACGTGCGAAATATGTTCACGCGCGCATTAAGTGCAAGTTCGAATTTCGAATCCAAACAAGAATATAATTTTCTTTTTATTGCAATGCTATAAAGAAAATGGTAAAGGCAATGCTGTCTCTTTTTTTGTACATTATTAATATGGTATGTAAAGTTGATCGATCACTATTATTACATTATTAGATTATATTATAGATATATATATTGTAATATTAATTATTATTACGCGAAAACAAAAAGGAAGTATTTGTTATTAGGCGCGCGCGAGAGAAAGAGAAACCGAAAGCTTGCTTACATGCGCTGTGTTTGCGAGACGACATGATTATAATGTACTTTTGTCAGGGTGTGAGACAGAAAAGATGATGAAAAAGAGAAAATAATGAAACAAAGACGTTCGAAACACTAAATACACGAAAGATTTATAAACTTTTACACAATACCTAGTAAACGCTCTTTGCATTTTTGCATTCTTCGCTCATGGATTTTTGTACTTTTCTAAAAATACATCGTTTCTTCGTCAGTTAACATCGCATTATCGATACACTCCAACATATTATGCATATTATAATCTAATTTCTCTTTTATTTTCAACTATATATTTCTTTTGAATTCTTTGATTTTTTTTTTCAACGACAATCAGGTACGACTACGCTCTACATAATTTGTCAACTTTTACTCGTCAGCGATTTCTGCTCTTCTCTATATATGTGTTTCGTCCGTTGGCTTTTCTGCCTGTCTCTTCGATCGCTTCACGCCTGATTGGACTCGTCGACGTCGTTCCGATATCCCGATTCCGGACAATTGCGAGCCGGTGGTGCGAGCGGCAGGCGAACCGGTGTCGCTGCAATGTTGTCCCATAGACCGGGCAGTCGAGTGCCGTCTGAACCGTTGCATTGCATTCCTGTACAAAGTTATCGCATGATTTAGTATTATTACCTTTGTTTTTCTTTTTATTATTTTAAATGAAAAATAAATAATTATCATTTTTTAATTTTAAAGATATCTTTTATTTAACAGAATTTTCCTGTAATACGTAAACATTAAAATCCTGTTGCAAGATATACAATACGTTTATTTTAATCAATCGAATGTATCGGTGATTTCATCACTTATAATCACATGATCATGTATTTTTTATCGTGGAAAACAACAAGATTCGTGTATCCACTCATGTGATATTTTCAAACAATTCAAGTAAAACAGTTTATTTACAAACTATAGAGTTTAAAATGAGTCACAGGACGTGGGTACCCAGAAAAATGCTTATTCACACATTTGATACTAGCGTGATTCACAAAGCCTGCATCCGATGCAGAAACCGCGATTTTATAGTATTATTATTATTAAAAGAAGAAAAAAAATACCTAGAGGTGCGACTTCGTAGAGATCGTGCAGCGCCTCGACGCGCACCTTGGTCCACTCGATGCCCTTATAATTGTCGGAGATTCCCTTTTCGCTGTTCGTTCTTTGGCTCTCCCATTCTCGCATGTACCGGAAATACGTTCTCAATGCGTCATCGCTTATGGCACTTTTGCAGACCTACGAGAGAAAGAGAGAGAACGGAAAAAGCAAAGTCAGTCGAGCATTTTATATCCATGATTAATTATATTGTGCTCGGTCGTTTCAATTCGTTTGGCACGATAATTGAAAAGACTTCCGAACGCAACGATGCTTGTAAATATTTTTTCATTTTATCGGAGCAGTTTACCTCTAATTTTGAGTTTGGGTAATAATGGATGTAGTTGACGCACATCTCATCGGAAATCGCAAATCCTCCCAGGGTGACATTCTTTCTGTCCAAAGTTTCGTACGTGCAAGTCGTTATCAAGGAATCGCCCTGGCAACAAAACGACGAAAATTTATATACTTATCATTAATGCAGTCATTAATCGAATGAACTGATAGCAATAATTTTATTATATTTTTCAATTATCAGTCTCACTTTGATTAAAATTATGATCTTAAAATTTGATGAAATATTATAATTATTGCCCTTGGCCAAAGACGTAATTCCCTCTCGAAAAGAACTACGCTACGAAACATCCCTTATATATCACTCATTACCGGCAGCACGGTGACGGGCTGGGGCAGCAGCCTGATCTCCTGGAAATGCGTCGAGTAATGGTTGTCGTAGTTGAGCATCGGCAGCTCCTCGCCGTCGCGCACGTGCCGCGTGAGGACGCGTCTGCCCGTCAGGTGGGTGTGCAGCTGTGATCCGAAGATACGGATGCCCGACTGAGCCAGACCCACGCCCGTGCACTCGGCGATGCAGTGGCCCGACAGCGTGAATGATTCCTATGCAGTGTAGGAGCCTTTTTTTATTGACACGTGAATTAAACAAGTATTTTAAAAGGATTATTGCTACATGAGTTTTACTATATGATTTTCATTAGATTGGTTCAGAGGAATCGTTTTTTATTCTAAACTTCTAACAAAACTTTTACTTTTACTCTTTTTTAAAAGAATTCTACTCCCTCTTTTTAGAAAATTAAAAATATTAAAAAATAGCGGATCAAATTAATTATATCAAACGGTCCGTGTGTTATATCGCAAAAGTGTCACGAAAGTACAACCTGTCCGGGCGGAATGGCCATCTTATCGGTGTACTCGAGCCCGAGCTCGATCACGCCCGCATCGTACTTTCTCAAGCTCTTGGTGAACATGAAACGTATGCCGGACGAATCTACGGCGCCCGCCTGCAGTTCCGGATTGTTGTAGTGGACCTCGAGCATGACGAAGCGATTGAAACCATCGCCGCCGATCGGTAGACCCGCCTCTTCTGGGTAGACGAATGCGTCGGCGCCCATGGCCCAGGCTGCCAGTACCTTTTTGCAAATCTAAAAAGCGGTTTCAGTATAGTTACGTAAAATTTTAATTAAGAGAAGCGAAAACGTATTTTTTTTTTTTAATTATCAATGGAATGACGTAAAGGAATTGTAAAATAATATAAAATATAATTCGGGAGATTATATATAGGAGTAAAAATAAAAAATTATGTACCTTAGGTAAAGCATGCAAAAATAAGCGCTTTTCAGGTTGCCTATACAAAAACAATAACATATGTGAAGGTATTATAATCACATAAAATGATAATAATATTTGTTTCAAAGTTATTAAATCGGACCTGTGTTCGTTCTGGTCGGTTGGGTGAATCACAGGGTCCATTGTAAAATGGCACTTCTAAATCTGACGGCCCAGCGCAATGGAAAACTTCCATGTGATGAACCAAATGCTCATTGCCCTGCTGAATCACCGGTCCAAATTGAAGGACATGGTGTCTATATTTGGCAAAGATTTTATTTGCGGTTGATAAATATGTATAATATTAGTCTCAGAGTACACCAAATATTCCATTGATATAACGCGATCGGCTTTTTTATATACATTTGTAATAAATTCATTTTTAGTTAGAAAAAAAGTTACGAACTTCATTGCTAATTTTATTGCAACGTTTAATTGAATCGTGAGAAGAGCGCATATCAGAAAATCAGCTGATCCTTTTCAAATAATTTAATTAGTTTGTCAAAAGTAATTTATACGTAGTGTGAGAGACGATAGCGCGTTATCATTTCGGAAAGATTATACAAAAAATTTGGAGCTGAAAATGTCGGCGGATTTTTCCAACTGTCGTTAAATTTAAACGTGTTACAAGAACAATCTTTCACTCAAGTACAATATCGCGTATAAATTTGTTCTGCGATAAGCGCATAATATTTCAATTAAAATCGTTTTTTCCACACCGTTCCAGACTATATTATACAATAAGAGCTTCTTTTATCACTTTTTTTTCATAAACTCCCATACTACTTCATTTACTTTCAAGTTAAAGATAATCAACAGCCAGATAACAAGAACTAATTAACTTCAAACCACTTTACCATTAATATATACTTCAAACTCCCAATTGCAAAGATAATAACTCCCAATGAAAAATTCAAACAAAGCACTTGTCGAAAAATACAACCGCAAGCTCGCCACTCACTTCCGCCTTAGCGAATCCGGTAGCTTCTGTACGCGGCACCAGTAAGTCGTCTCGTCATTTGGGACTTGCACACGATCGGACCTAACTTCGTACTGCCAGGTGTCCGGCGGGAACTGTGGCTTCGGATGGTGCACCCGCAGCATCTCCGTACGCGACATCCCCGTGATCTTCGCATCGCCGACCTGCAGACCGGCTAGAGACGTCAGCGGACCGCTGCCCTTTAGCCATACTACGTGGGTCGTACCTCTCTGTGAAACATTATAATCTTTCAGGTTTTTTAGATTCATTACGATAGTAATGGATAGAAATGTATGTGTAAGTGTAAGTTGTAAAGAAAATTATTTGTAAAAAAAACTGTACGCATCAAAACTTGATAAAAATGAGCCAAAAAATTTTTTTCACATTTTGAAAAAGAATAGAGGTACGGGGTTGCGCGTGAAAACTGAATAAACCGAACAGAACGCATCAAAAATTGAAACGTTCATAAACGATTTTCTAAATAGCGAAGTCAAAAGATCTAAAAAAGCTATGCATCAAAGCTTAAAAAAAATTAGTTATGACAATTTCGCATCAGAAAAAATTGTTAAAAAATGTTCACTATTTGAATGCTTTGCTCTTTCAAGTATAAGCTTTCCATTTATAATGGTATACAAAAGTACAAATA